>JAAEEI010000365.1:0-11590 GCA_012654025.1 Pachypsylla venusta
ACGAATTCATTTTTGACTCTTTGCTCCCCCACTCTGGCAATGGCAACTCCTTGCTCTCTGCTCGCATTCATTCCTCATTCATCGCTGCTCTGCTTTCATGGTGCACACTGCACGTACCCTAAAGGGGTTACAGCTGAATGTTTATGGCATTCTAGAATGAAGGAAATCAACGCCACCCCCAGATAGAATGAGGACAGGGTGGAGGTAGAGAAGAAGATTTTGTGGAAAATCAATGTACAGAAGTTTATGTAAAGGACGGTTTACACTCTCCAATAGATCGTAACGATCACATTGTTATTNTATTTTGAACCAGAACTTTGTCCTTCCTGATGACATTCTACACAGACAAAAATGTCTTTTGACAGTGTTTACCACACTGTAGGTATCTGTTATCACTGTATCGGTACATGCATAGCCAAGGGGACATAAAGTACCCGCCCAAAGTTTGGCTTCGAAACGTTGAAACGTAACATTTGACTATGTCCTACATACCATATTTGAGCCAAATTGGTGACCGCTAATTGTCAAAAGTGTCGTTCACCGCGGACAGTGTGCAGTGTACAGGGGCGGCGAGGCGGAAGAAACATTTTTTTTATTTGATTTTTGGATTCTTCGTATCTTGAAACGTAAAGTAGCAACACTTGGAGGATAAATTTTTCAGCAAGTAAAATAATAGACAGAGTTTATTTTCTTACTTAGAGGTTTTAACCGATAGCTATAGGTAGCTTTTAACCGATAGCCATAGGTAATTTTTAACCGATAGCCGATAGCTATATACAGGGTGTCCCAAAAGTCCAGCTTTACGTAGAGTTTTGAAATTTTGCATGGTATNAGACCGCCTGAATATCTTTTGAACAGCTTTACGTAGAGTTTTGAAATTTCGCATGGTATTATACCCCAAATTAAACCACCTGATGGTGTGACCAATTTTTGGCCGCCATTTTGAAATCAAATACGCTAGACGTGTAATTTTTTTTGCAAAGTACTTCTAATTTTATTGTCTTTCTGAAAACGTATCACAANCAGTACCGTTATTTATGACGAGGAATCACTTACTTTTACACTTCCGACTTGAGTTTCGTCTACTTCATAGCCATTTTCAAGCTCTTTTAACCAATAATTATAGGTAGCTTTTAACGAATAGATATATTGGGTAACTTTTAACCAATATAAGTAGCTATAAGTAGCTTTTAATCGATAGCTATATGTAGCTTTTTTAACCGATAGCTATAGGTAGCTTTTAACTCATAGATATAGGTAGCTTTTAACCGATAGCTATAGGTAGCTTTTAACCAATCAGTATAGGTAGCTTTTAACGATTTTAATCAGTATATGTAGCTTTTAACGCGTAGCTGTAGGTAGCTTATAACCAATAGCTATAAGTAGCTTTTAACCGATAGCTATATGTAGCTTTTAACCGATAGATATATGTAGCTTTTAACTGATACCTATAGGTATTATTCTCCAAAAAATTTCGAGAGAATTGACTGTTCAAAATGACTCACCTACATGTCCCACTTCTTTTATCATAAAACTTTGTTCAAAATGTTGTTATTTTTTCGTACCTACTATTTTTAAAAGGATTCACCGTGTATAAAATGATTTTCTAGTTTTTCTTTCACGCTTCAGGTCTGCCTCTCCCCTATTTCCAACATATTTCCACCTCCCCTTCATCATCGATCGGTGACTGCTTGATTATCATCATTGACTTGATGAGAAGTAAGGAAACGGGAGGAACAAATTAAATTAAAAAATACATCTCATAATATAGAAGGCAGGAGCAGTGGCATTCCGCTCCTTCTCTAAGTATCATACAGCACTATGATACTTAGAGAAGCATTTGTAAAGCTCTACATTATGACGTCACACGTGTCATGGGAGCTGGCTGCTTAGCTGCTCCTTCAAATACAGCACCATGAAGCACTTGTCAAGCTCTAAATTATGACGTCACACGAGTCATGGGAGCTGGCTGCTCCTTCAAATACAGCACCATGATAAGCATTTGTCAAGCTCTACATTATGACGTCACACGAGGCATGGGAGCTGGCTGCTCCTTCAAATACAGCACCATGCTACTAAGAGAAGAATTTGTGAAGCTCAACATTATGACGTCACACGAGTCATGGGAGCTGGCTGCTTCTTCAAATACAGCACCATGATACTAAGAGAAGCATTTGTCAAGCTCTACATTATGACGTCACACGTGTCATGGGAGCTGGTTGCTTCTTCAAATACAGCACCATGATACTAAGAGAAGAATTTGTCGAGCTCTACATTATGACGTCACACGTGTCATGGGCGCTGCTTCCATGACGCCATTTCGAATTACTCACAACTAATCACGTGTTATTAATTTTTGACTACTTGGGTGGTGTACTCATGTAGTGGCGCTCTGACTGGCAAATAGTAGGGCGTGGGTTCAAACCCAGCCACAACCCATGGAATTTTCTCCTCGTGAATTTGAGATATTTACCACTATTAGAGGACATGGAAGAGCCCCGGATTATCAACATCTAGTCCGGCGTCCTATGAGTAGCATAATATGCTACCCAACCCTTCCACCGCCATCACTTTCCGTGATGGACATGGAAGGGGTCGGGATTACCAATATCTAGTCCGGCGTCCTCAGTGGTGTAAAAGTAAAACAAAAGTAAAAGTAAAACCAGACTTGAGGTACTGCAACACTATTTGCCATAATCCGAAATATTTGTCGACTTTTTACAACATAAACAATTTGATCGACATAATCTGTGTCATATTTGGTGTTTGGTGTCGTATTTTTCATGATGTCAAATATTTCATATTTTTGACGACATACAGTGTCAAACAGTTTGATCGACAAATTAAGTTGTGTCATATTTGGTGTTTGGTCACTGATGTCATTTGTCATAATGCCAAATATTTGTCATTTTTTGACGACAAACAGTGCCAAACAATGTGACAAACAATCATATTCGGTGTTTCGTCGTGTTTGATAAAAAAAATATTNAAAGGGAATGGAATCACATAGAAACATCAAAGGGGAGAGGAAGTCTAGGTTGCCAAGAAGACTATTTTAGTGGTTAAGGGTTGTACAAAGTGGCCGCGAGGCGTAACACTGGTGGGGGAGGAAAGGGAATGGAATCACATAGAAACATCAAAGAGGAGAAGGAGTCGAGGTTGCCAAGAAGAAAATTTTAGTGGTTAAGTGTTGTACAAAGTGGCCGCGAGGCGTAATACTGGTGGGGGAGGAAAGTGAATGGAATCACATAGAATCATCAAAGGGGAGAAGAAGTCGAGGTTGCCGAAAAGAATATTTTAGTGGTTAAGGGTTGTACAAAGTGGCCACAAGGAGTAACACTGGTGGGGAAGGAAAGGGAATGGAATCACATAAAATCATCAAAGGGGAGAAGAAGTCGAGGTTGCCAAGAAGAATATTTTAGTGGTTAAGGGTTGTACAAAGTGGCCGCGAGGCGTAATACTGGTGGGGGAGGAAAGGGAATGGAATCACATAGAAACATCAAAGGGGAGAAGAAGTCTAGGTTGCCAAGAAGAATATTTTAGTGGTTAAGGGTTGTACAAAGTGGCCGCGAGGAGTGACACTGGTGGGGGAGGAAAGGGAATGGAATCACATAGAATCATCAAAGGGGAGAAGAAGTCGAGGTTGCCGAGAAGAATATTTTAGTGGTTAAGGGTTGTACAAAGTGGCCACAAGGAGTGACACTGGTGGGGGAGGAAAGGGAATGGAATCACATAGAATCATCAAAGAGGAGAAGGAGTCGAGGTTGCCAAGAAGAATATATTAGTGGTTAAGGGTTGTACAAAGTGGCCGCGAGGCGTAATACTGGTTGGGGAGGAAGGGGAATGGAATCACATAGAAACATCAAAGGGGAGAAGAATTCGAGGTTGCCAAGAAGAATATTTTATTGGTTAAGGGTTGTACAAAGTGGCCGCGAGGAGTGACACTGGTGGGTGAGGAACGGGAATGGAATCACATAGAAACATCAAAGAGGAGAAGGAGTCGAGGTTGCCAAGAAGAATATATTAGTGGTTAAGGGTTGTACAAAGTGGCCGCGAGGAGTAACACTGGTGGGGAGGAAAGGGAATGGAATCACATAGAAACATACATAAAAGCAGTATGCCATAGAGAACATAATTTTATTAGAGCTAATCTGAAACACAACTCTAGCGTCGAATATTAAATTTTGGCAACTCTTTTTATTACGGGACTCATCCAGAAAGTGTGTTTGGGACTTTTAGGATCGGAGAAAATGTTTTATTGTAACCACCGAAGGGAGCAAAGCAGCTTCAGTAGGTGACAGTCAGAAGCCCGTGTAAATACAGAAGGTTTGGTGTTAGGAAGGGCATCCGGCATGCAGTCTTTAAAAAAGTCTGCTTCAAATTAATGATGATGGGTCATCAGCGAAATGCGAGTTTCTACGCTGTTTCCATGGATAATGTGATTAGCAAGCGAGGGATATCTTGTCAGGAAAAGGTACAGCTAAAGGGAGTAGGGAAAGAACAAAAGATTGTGGCATGGTAGAATTAAGGAAATCAACGCCGACCCCAAATAGAATTGAGAAAGGGTGAAGTTAAAGAAGTAGAAGAAATGAAACATTTTTTTTTTTTTTTTTTTTCAATATATTTTTAAGAAAAAATAAAATAAAAATATTGCATTAAACGAGAAGGAGGAAAACTTCATAGTTCCTCCAAAAGTTCATGGTACATAGACTGCCGAGGTTCCTCCTACGGGGCTATGTGGCTCTCCTGCCGTGTGGACGTGAAGGAAGTAGGGTTGGTCGGCGTATCGGAAACTTACCCCCGGATCTGTCCCTGATCAGAATGGACCCCAAATTTTTGGATTTTAACAAAAAAAAAAATTTAATGGCAGGCGTTTTAGACCGTTCTAAAAACGTATGACGATCACAGCAGCTTATTGAACCACCCAGTGCCTTCCTTGTCCTGGAGCCTTCAGGTTCTTTTCCCTTAAAATACACATGGGTGAAAACAGATTTTCAACGGACAAGGAGGCGAAGAAGTGGGAGAAGGCAGCATACATTTTTGGACAGGCATGGAAAATTGATCCCCAAACTCTATCAACGTACATATGTACGAAAAAATGTTTTTAACGGACGAGGAGGTCAAGAAAAGGCGAGTGAGCTAAGGGAAGAATTGTTCGTGGTAGGCAATGTAAAAATGATACCCAACATGCATCAACGTACGTATGTACGGAAAAAATGTTTTTAACGGACGAGGAGGTCAAGAAGAAGCTAATGAGCTAAGGGAAGAATTTTTCGGGGTAGGCAATGTAAAAATGATACCCAACATGCATCAACGTACGTATGTACGGAAAAAATGTTTTTAACGGACGAGGAGGTCAAGAAGAAGCTAATGAGCTAAGGGAAGAATTTTTCGGGGTAGGCAATGTAAAAATGATACCCAACATGCATCAACGTACGTATGTACGGAAAAAATGTTTTTAACGGACGAGGAGGTCAAGAAGAAGCTAATGAGCTAAGGGAAGAATTTTTCGGGGTAGGCAATGTAAAAATGCTACCCAACATGCATCAACGTACGTATGTACGGAAAAAATGTTTTTAACGGACGAGGAAGTCAAGAAGGGGCTAATGAGCTAAGCAGGGAAGAATTTTTCGGGGTAAAAAATGTAAACATCATAACCAACATGGATCAACGTACGTATGTACGGAAAAAATGTTTTTAACGGACGAGGAGGTCAAGAAGTGGCTAATGAGCTAAGCAGGGAAGAATTTTTCGGGGTAAGCAATGTTAACATGATACCATCATGCATCGAGAAAAATGCCAGTTATCTTGAAAGTTAACTTAAGTACCTATCTACAGAAGTTTCAACGAACGTGGAGACAAAAGAGAAATTCAAGAAGTGGGCGAAGAAGCTTGCGGGTAATTTGTCAAACATGTGCCGCACCCCGAACAAAGCTAGTAAATAAAAGGTGCTCCGAAAATAACGTCGGATTTAAATTTGTCTAAAATTGACTTCATTCTTTGAAAAAGGGTACAATTAGCATATCATTGTCTTCAGGAGCCTTTGGTGTTTATGTGTGAAAAAACAATATCGTGCATATGACCTCCATATGACCTATCTACAGAATTTTTAACGAACGTGGAGACAAAAGGGAAATTCAAGAAGTGGGCAAAGAAGCTTGCGGATAATTTGTCAAGCATGTGCCGCACCCCAAACAAAGCTAGTAAATAAAGGGTACTCCTCTACTAGCCCTACACGCAGTTGCCCCATCCTTGAAATTTAACATTTGCTTCATTTCGACCACTACCCGGGCGCCCAGGCTTTATGGCTTCCAATACTGAACCGGTTTCTTCAAATTTCTTGATTGTTCTGCGGAAGTCGATTTATTGGGTGCTTCATGACGTCCAAGAATCGTACTGAGTTTGAGCACAGTCGCCGCGAAACATTCACCATTACGGTAGTGGGTTGTTTTTATTAAAACTCGCTGTTCTGGGGTGTATTTTTCTATGTCTATATTACACTAACACTAACAGAGGGCGAAGAAGCTGGCGGGATACTTCTTCGAGCAGGTATCAACAACATATTCATCCACATCGAGAGGAATGGGGATAATTCGTTGATTTGAAGCCCATACACAAATTAAGTAGTTCTAACTTTCTGGACGTACCTTGCATAATGAAAAAGGAAAATTTCTCCTACGTTCCCCAAGGAGTTTGAATTAGGTAGAGGAATTGGGTTTCTTATTGTAAATTGTTCATTGCGGATTTCCATATCCATAACATCATCTGTAAGAAGAGAAGATTTTGTATATACATTCCTCTAAAGAAGACGTCTGTGTAAATAGGTCAGTATAGCTTTCGCTTCAAGGAGAAGTTCAAGGTTTTTGGCGGACATGGAGTTTATGGAGCAGATGAGGAAATGGTCTCAGGAGCTTATGAGAGAGTTTTTAAAGACATTACCCTCCACCTACATCGAGAGGAATGGAGAAACCTTATTTAAGCCCGCTGTGGCAATACGACCACTTAAAATCATTCAAATTCATTAACATTTAAACTTTGAATTTTCCTCATTTTTTNATTGAAAGCAGAACTATGCGAGAGAGTATGTGAGAGATATGAGTGTGTAAAGAGGAGGCTGCTCCGCATACTCCTTGCATTGAAAGCAGAAATGAGCGAGAGAGTATGTGAGAGATATGAGTGTGTAGAGGAGGAGGCTCCTCTGCACACTCCTTGTATTGAAAGCAGAAATATGCGAGAGAGTATGTGAGAGATATGAGTATGTAAAGAGGAGGCTGCTCCGCACTCTCCTTGTATTGAAAGCAGAAATATGCGAGAGAGTATGTGAGAGATATGAGTGTGTAAAGAGGGGGTACGTCCGCACACTCCTTGTATTGAAAGCAGAAATATGCGAGAGAGTATGTGAGAGATATGAGTATGTAAAGAGGAGGCTGCTCCGCACACTCCTTGTATTGAAAGCAGAAATATGCGAGAGAGTATGTGAGAGATATGAGTGTGTAAAGAGGAGGCTGNTTAATTTCCACAGAGCATAAAATATCCCTGCTTAACTATACGATGATGGCACGATTTAGTGACACTATCGAACTGAGATATTTAGTGACACTATCGAATACTGAGATATTTAGTGACAGTATCGAATAATAATTAATCCATTGGCCTTTTTCGTATTTCTTTTCTGGTTGTTAAATGTAAAAAAAAGCTATGCCCCAGGACCGCTTTCGCATTTCTTCAGGGCACTCCTTTTTACAGCCATGCCAATCCGAAAACGATAAAATTCGATCAGAAAATTTTCGTTTCGTGTGAGATTCGAATTTACAACCTCTGGACCAAGTGATCCGCACACTGGAGAAGAACAAGACTGTCGATGAGCAAGTAAGGGTTATTTGGTTGGAAAATATTATTTCAGATAATATTGGTACTAGACGAAAATAGTTTCCCTATAGAAAGTAAATTCATATTATGAACACGAGCTATATGTTGAAAACTAAATGGAGAATATAAGGAAGTGAAAGAGGGAGAGAGAAAGAGTCAGTAAATGTGGAAGATTGAGTCTGATGTTCAGACTCAATGTTTGGAGATTATAAGGAAGTGAAAGAGGGAGAGAGTCAGTAAATGTGGAAGATTGAGTCTTATGGTCAGACTCAATGTTTGTAGATTATAAGGAAGTGAAAGGGAGAGAGAGAGAGTCAGTAAATGTGGAAGATTGAGTCTGATGGTCAGACTCAATGTTTGTAGATTATAAGGAAGTGAAAGGGAGGGAGAGAGTCAGTAAATTTGGAAGATTGAGTCTGATGGTCAGACTCAATGTTTGGAGATTATAAGGAAGTGAAAGCGAGAGAGAGAGTCAGTAAATGTGGAAGATNAGAGAGAGAGAGAGAGAGAGAGAGAGAGAGAGAGTCAGTAAATGTGGAAGATTGAGTCTGATGGTCAGACTCAATGTTTGGAGATTATAAGGAAGTGAAAGATAGAGAGAGAAAGGGTCAGTAAATGTGGAAGATTGAGACTGATGGTCAGACTCAATGTTTGGAGATTATAAAGAACTGAAGATAGAGAGAGAAAGGGTCAGTAAATGTGGAAGATTGAGTCTGATGGTCAGACTCAATGTTCCACATTTATTTATTGTATTTAATACGAAATATGTAGTCAGTGTAAGAGGAAGATTGAGTCAGTAAATGTGGGATGAGACTCAATCTTTAATGACTACCTATTTTGTATTGAACATGGAACTTTTACATGGGCGTAGGAAGGGGGGCAGGGGGGGGAGGCNGACTCAATGTTCCACATTTACTTAATTTAATTTACTTAATCTATATATTCAATACGAAATATGTAGTCAGTATAAGAGGAAGATTGAGTCTGATAAAGTCAGTAAATGTGGGATGAGACTCAATCTTTAATGACTACCTATTTTGTATTGAACATGGAACTTTTACTGATTCCATCAGACTCAATCTCGAGTGTTCATTACGAAATAGGGAGGCAGTAAACGTAGAAGATTGTGTACGAACGAGTCAGTAAAATATGAGAGATTGATAATGAAGAGTCAGCAAAATTGGAAGATTTATTGCGGAATCTCCAAACAGACTCGTTGTGTGTGTATACCTACTCCCACACAGTAAGTTATGATCAAGGGGAAAGAAAATTATATTGAAGAGAAGATACTGTACAAGGAAGCATTACTTAGGCAGGCTAGTAAGGAAATAGAGAGATATGTGGAGGGGATAAGAGGAAGTGGAAGAGGGAGAGGAATAGAGGATATAGAGTTGAAATAATTGGAGCGAAATGAAAGATTAACTCGTCGCTATTCTATGTCCACAATACGGGGGGCGGTGGAGTAGGGGGTAACAGAAACCATTTCTTTTCTTAAACCCAAAATAGGTATCTACATGATATATGGCTCCATTTCAAGGGGGCCTGTAAAAGTTAGCAAAACTGATTCCCAATGATGGGAATTTACGTATTTTCACCAACCATTTATTTTTTGTTTGAAATAAATACCAACTTTTAAATAAATTAAAACAAAACACTTAGCGAAAGCACTATTTATAATTATTTATGAAGACTAGTTTCTAATCATTCGATGATTTAGTCTAGTCGAATCGAAGGATGGACTAGTTTCTTCATAAAGTGTTTTGTTTTAATAAGCTAATATTTTTTAAAGCTTATAATTAACATGTTATTCAAAGATTTCAATGAATATGTCCCAGAACCTCTTTTGCATCAAGCAAAACGCTAGTTTTGCAACGCCAAGAAAAACAGAAGCAGCGGGCTATATATGTAATAACAACCCGCCAGAAGATCGGCTTTGCAACCATTATAGAAAGCACTTTACTCTCTATAGGTTCACATCACCGCGCGGTACGAGGCGGTACGACGAACCGCACGGCACAAGATCTATCTGAATAGTGCATATTGTTTACATGACCGCGCGGTACTAGTTCTACAAACTTATATCGATCTGTTCATATGATACCGCGCGGTCATGTGAACCTAGCCTTATGGCCTCATAAAGGAGTATTTTTTTTTTATGAAATGATCATAATTTTTTTTTTTTTTTATCCATCATTTTTTGAGTTTTTGAAATAAATACGAAAGAGACAGTTTTTATCTGTTTTTTGTCTGTCAGCATGATTTGATGTGCCACAAGTCACAACTATCTTATGTATGACTTCTGAGTCTCCAGGAAACATACGAATTTCCCAAAATTTCAAAGAAAGAAAAATATTAATAATGTGACTATTTTTCCACAACAGGTTACAAAAATATCGTGTTTCAGTTTGAAAAACTTATGTGGGAGCATGGATTTTGCAAATTTCCTAACTTCGAATTCACAAAATAATTGTTTACTGAACTCCATATTGGGAACGCTTTTTGTTGCATTTTGCAAAATTCCAACCCATTCTCGAGATATCAGAGCTGTTCGAAAAAAATATATCAGGCCCTTATTTATTTTATTAGATACATCCATCATGTCTGGAGGCAAGATTTACGTAGATAGTACGATGATACTATTAGCGAGACACAAGATTATACAGGGTGTCCCAAAAGTCCGAGACCACCTGAATATCTTTTGAACGGCTTTATGTGGAGTTTTGAAATTTGGCATGGTATTATATCCCAAATTAAACGACCTGATGGTGTGAAAAAAATTTCAAGGGCGGGTCCCATGCGGCCCCCAGGGGGTCCAACTTTTGTTCTTTAAATGCGAAGCCCCATNCCATGCCTCTGGAACCCAAAAAATTATCAAAACTAAAAAAAAAATTTAACCGATTTTCAGTTAGGTACGGTCGATTTTTCAATTTTGATCAAATTCAGCTGGTCACGGTCCGATATTCTTCGTGACGAGATATCAACACAAAGAGAGGAAGTTTTAGGCGACCTTTTAAGCCTGAATTTAAGACAAAGTTTGAAAAACACCGTCCAACCGTTTTCGAGTTACGGTCGTTTTTTTCTATTTTTGTAAGGGAAATCGTACAATTCTATATTAGCACGAGAACGGCCATGCCTCTAAGGCGCCAAGCTAGAGGCCGTAGCGAAGCTCGGGCAAACAGGTAGTTATAGATAGACATCACATTTTATCTAGTTCCATTTTATCCACTGTAAGAGCGAGAATCCGGCGCTTGCCACCTAATTTAATTGGTCCCCTCTGTATACTTTTATTTTGATGGTATTCTGCTGCTGTTTTTTTTTTTTCCAACAATGAATTTATCATAAACTAGAGATGGGACTTTTGACTCACTTCGTTGAATCAACTCGACTTATCAAGACGGGTCGACTCTCGACTCACTATTGAGTCGGTAATTTTAAAAACACATTATTTGATCGGAAAGACATGATAAAATCAATTGACAAAAGTGGCATCTACCAAATAAACGTCCCCAACTTCAGTGAATACATCAAAAAGGCGTCACCAGAATAAAAGAGCATTTTCTTTCAGTAAACAACAAAAACCCGGAAAAATCGAATTTGTTGATTTTATGATAACCAATAATGTATCTGTATTAGCCTGCAACATCGAAATTAGTTGCTGAGATGAGACTGAAATTAGGTGCCTCTTCATATCAATTTTTACATTGAATGCACAATGATATTA
>JAAEEI010000036.1:16129-27792 GCA_012654025.1 Pachypsylla venusta
CGATCATTGCGAGAGCACACGTGTTCTATGTGAGAGAGAACGGACGGCATACTTACATATTCATCAATTGGTACTATTTGATGATCCCCATCCGTGTCGACAAGTACAGCTGCATGTCTCATAGAACATACAAGGAACATTCGATCATTGCGAGAGCACGCGTGTTCTATGTGAGAGAGATCGCACGGCATACTTACATCTTCATCAATTGGTACTATTTGATGATCCCCATCTGTGTCGACAAGTACAGCTGCATGTCTCATGGGACATACAAGGAACATCCGATCATTGCGAGGGTGAAATTGAACCTGTAACATTTTTTTTTTTTTTTTTTTTTTTTTCAAATTATTGGACTGGTTTTCGTTTAAATATTTTCAAAAATAAATCTTACGGATCGACCAAGTCAAAAAATATCCTTCCCAAAAGTGGACGTTTTAAGATTCAAAGCGTAATCCAAAAATCAGCCGAAAAAGTACATTTGCTTTAGGTGGCAATTTTGCCGCTTAACATTGATCTTAAAAAAAAGATAGTGGGCACCATGGTCTGCTTGTTGACAAAGTGGGCATGGATTGGCTTCGGTTGGGTCAAGTCTGGATTTGTAATTTTGGAGTAGTCTACACCAACCGGATCGGAGATAGGCCAAGGCAGAACGAGTTGATCTTGGCAGGTTCTTTTCAGACGGATGTACCTCTGGAAAAACATTGGTTCCAAGAACTCGGTTAGGTTGGAAACCTTCTTTGACATTGTTCACGGTGTTGGTGTGGATACGCTTCATAATGGTTTTAAAACTATCTCGGCTGGGTTCTTCGTCTTGAAGGTACTGCTCGCGTAAGATTGGGAGATAAGTGTTGGAAAGAGATTTTCTAATACTTCTAGGTAGTTGGGCCGCTGTCGTGATGGAGTTACAGATGTGATCAGGTGTCAGACAGGGAACCAGATATTGTGATGAGAGAAGGTCATTATGAGGTTTCACAGGAAGAACCTGTGTTTCGCTATGGAGATAGTCCTCGTGACTCATGATGTGGCAAACAGTGGCTGTTCTCAAGGCTGTGTTTTGACAGATTTGAAGCTTTTTCCAGTTAGATTTGGATACTTGTGGAGACCAGATTGGAGCTGCGTAGTTTAAGACTGGCCGCCCTATAGCTTTATAGGTGGTAACAATGATCTCTTTTTCTTTCCCCCACGCGCTGCCAGCTAAAGCCTTCAGTACATTGTTCCTCTTCTGAACTTTATCACGGGTGATCTTGATGTGCTCTGTGAAAGTAAGGAGATACCGTTTGGGGTCTAATTTTGAGCAGAAACTTTTGGCGGTAAATTCGATTGCACCGATTTTTAACGGTTTTCATAAATCCTGTCTAAAAAGAGAAAGGTAAGTGCTAGAGACTTGAAATTTGGTATGTGTGGCATACTTGCAAAAACTAACTTATCAATTTGTACCAAACCTTTTTTAAATAATTCAGGGCATAACTGAGAAATAATAATGATTAATTAATTATCCCTTTTAGACTGATTCTTATCTAAATATCGTTATCAAATTATTTCAGATGTTGTGGGTTGTGGGCATGATAGAAGCAAGCAAATTCCACGATAGTACAATTAAATGTCTTACCTTCAACACTGGGCTTGGAAATCTATACTTCTGCTTACACTCGCCAGTCAAGACATCCCATATACACACATTGTTATCTGTAGAGGCACTGATAATTTTATAACCGTCTCGAGACCAACTGGAAAAAACAAATTCAGATATTAAAAATATTATTAATTGGTGGTACGAGGGGGTCATGGCAAATTTTAGCTATTGGAGTGAAATCCAAATCTATTGGAATTATCAACATTTTTCTTTTTAATTTGGCTTAACGTCTCTTTAACATCTATTGGTCATTCAAGACGGGGATTTTACCCTCCATTCACTGGAAACTTGCAAACCAGCCACCCACATTGACCTCACCCTGCCTGGGTTGGGCCGGAAAAAAGAGCCAACGATACGTGGTGTTTCCAAGCGGTCACCCTTCCTAGTACTGACCACGCCCGACGTTGCTTAACTTCAGTAATCTGACGGGAATTGGTGTATTCAACGTGGTATGATCGTTGGCTGTATCAAAAATTTAATACAACTTTATATCGAATTTTAGTTTTCCTGCTAATCCCGAATTGGTCCTACTCAATTCGTTTTTTCTGTGGTGAAATCCTACCATAAATCTGGGGAAAAAATCATGTCTCGTATCTTTATCAAGTAAATTCTGTCGTTAAAGAAAACACACTAACCTTATTGAACATACGGGATGCACATGGGCGGAAATTATTTTGGCAATCCCTCTTGTAAGGAAATCCCAGAAGACAATGCGGCCGTCATTACAACCTACTGCAAGAATAGTTCCTCTTTTGTTAAACGAACAAGTTACTGCCAATGAGATACAATCAAGCGTACCATCGAATTCTTCTGGATAGTTTTGACCAAACGATTCTGAAATGAACAAGAAATATAAGATCTCAATGTGCGATGGTCGGTTCTATACTAGAACAAATTGCAACAAATTCTATCAATGTTCCAGCACGTGCGCAAAACCGGACATTGAGGGAACGGTTCTACGCACCATGACGACTTGGAATACCATTACAGTTCCAGCCAAGTGACATCAAAAATCAAAACCTTTTGAGTAACCTCATCAACACTTCCCACCCGTTCAAACGACACCAGTAGAACTGTGGAAACATCCACTAGCAGCTGGAAAGTTACTGAAACCCACAATCAGAAAGAATGGTGCAGTGACATAGTTCGTGACGTGGTTACTACTACAATAATCATGAAGTTGTAAGAATAATTTTTTGCAGTTTTCGTGAAAGCCGCTAAATTGTGGGGGGGGGAACGTCAATTGTATATTTCGTGTGTAGTTATTGGCATAATAGTGACATACATACCAAATTTCAAGTCTTACCGTTCTCGAGATATCTTGTTCACAGATCGACAGATAATGTACATTTTTACCCCAATTTATCATCATGATAAAATGACTGCTCTTCACAGCTCCACAAATTATTTCCTTGTGAATAAGAAACGGTGCTAACGGTCATTTCGTACTTTGCAGCCGCCAGTACTGTGCAAACGTTGCGACAGAAAACAATCTGACTATCGGTTTAATGTCGAGATGAAGAAAGTATAGTTTTACCGAGAACATTTTGACTCACCTAGAAGCTCAAGATTCATGATTTTCGTTTCATGAAAACTCTATACTACGTTCCGTTCAAAGTCTTACTGACCGGCTCTGAATCTTCTTTTATAGCTTTATAGGTATTTCCTAGGTATCTTATCTTTATGGTTTTCTTTAAGTTCTTTATTTCTGTGTTCTGTGATCTAGGGTTTCTCCATATTTGTTTGTAATCAGTGTCTCCAACTGGGTTTAAAAAAAGGTACTGAATTTCGCCAAAAAAGGTATTGAAAAGGTAATGAATTTCTATAACCACCTCCTTACCCTAAAAAATATAATATTATGAGGGTCTTGGGTCATAATATAATATTATGAGGACAGATTTTGCCCCCATGAAGGGTAAATATTTTTTTAAAAACCTTACTATGTATTAATACATGAAAAAGTTCAACCGGGATATATTTTCCACTGGATACTACAACAACCCTTAAAAAATAAAAAAATGACAAGTAAAACCACATGACAGGTAGATAAAGTATTATATTATTAAAAGAACAAAAGACAAAAAGCAGGAGTAAATAAAATCCATACTAATATTATAAATGCGAAAGTAACTCTGTCTGTCTGTCTGTATGTATGTTAGGTTATTAAACTACTGAACCGATTTTGATGAAATTTGTTATGGAGATAGACTAAACTTTAGGAAAGGACATAGGCTACTTTTGGGGTTGAAACTATAAACGGCCATGCCTCTATGGCGCCAAGCGAAGCGGGCGTATCCTGCTAGTATCTATATAAAAATCTCAACTTGGGATGAACCTCAATCCCAACCTCTCAGTCCACAGTGAAATACATACACTTGTCTACATAGATCGTGTAAAAAATATGATTAGTATTGACTGAAGTGAGGTCTAGTTTTCTTTAACACCAAGATTTTCCTGATTTCGATTGAGTTTGGTTTTTCGATTGAATTCCGATTGAATACATTATTCTAGCCATAGAATTTGTTCATTGGACCTCCTGGGGACATTGTGATTATGGTGGCGAGTTAACTGAGTGAGCTCTGCAGTTTCCGCAACTACCAGTTAAATATGTATTTGCTTTCATGGCCTTACTGGCAAATAATGACTTGTACCTGACAAGGTTTATGAAAAGATAGTAAATTTCAACAACCATTAGGACCAGTGGACTTACGTTGTTGTCTTCAAAAGTCAAATTGTTAAAGGAAAATTGATTTTTTCTGATTTTTGAAAGAAAGAAAAAATTTGAATTTAACCGTTTACAGAGTTATCACTGCAATGCTGGCTGTTATATAAAATGAACCCTAGTTACCCTAGAACCGAGCGTCCTTAGAAATTTCATCTTCACACCTTCACCCTTCACCGTAATTTTGTTTTAGACAAAAGAAAGTATGAAGTGTTTTTTGCAATTTGTCAAGAGAAGTCTAAAAAGGTATTGAATTTCTAGCAAAAGGTACTGAGGTATTGAATTTTTTGAAAAGGTACTGAATTCAATACAATTGTACTGACATTGGAGACACTTGTAATATAATATTCTATTCGTTGCCGTCTTCACTTCATTAGATTAAAAATTCAAATTATTAATTCGTAGCTCTCTTCATTCCGTTCACTGTTTTCAAAAAACTTCCAAATTATCAAATGCAATACTCAGTATATATAATCTAAAATTTGTAGGCGGTTTAAGTTTTGTTAGCCAACGATCATACCACGTTGAATACACCAGTTCCCGTTATATCATTGAAGTTAAGCAACGTCGAGCGTGGTCAGTACTTAGATGGGTGACCGCTTGGGAACAGCACGTATCGTTGGCTCATTTTTCCGGCCCAACCCAGGCTGGGTGAGGTCAATGTGGGTAGCTGGTTTGCAAGTTTCTAGCGAATGGAGGGTAAAACCCCCGTCTTGAATGACCAATAGATGTTAAAGAGACGTTAAGCCAAATAAAATTAAAAAAAGTTTTTGTTCTCAGTGATTTAATACATACTGTGGTCAGTGCCGGATTTAAAGTATGTGATGCCCTAAGCACTAAGTATCTCAGGACCCTTTTTTGATGTCAGTAAATTTTTATCTCGTGAATATAAATATTATATTTCAAAGTAAATTTAATGAAGGATAACAGAAGGAAGAAAAAGTATAATAATTATATACATTTTCATTTTTAAAATAAATACAGCACTTATTTAGCCTCAGAAGTCATATTTATTTAAATGTTTAACCAATGAACAAAAAATAATTAAACATTCAAACTTATTAATAATTATTTTCATTTTTCGTTCATATATATTTTTATTATTTTAGTACTAATATTCTGATTATTTAGAAAAAATTGAACATCGAGATTTTTTTTTAGCAAATTCGCGAAGGACGTTGTTAAAATCAATCATTCGAAAAAGGTCTGACTCTTTATACAATATTGACAGAGCGTCGACCCTTTCTTGTCGCATAGTAGTTCTTTTTTCATTTTTCAATATTTTCAACTTCGAAAAAGATCGTTCCGCCGTGCAGTTTGATACCATTAAGCACATAAATATACGAAAAGCTGTATCCACATTAGGAATTAATAATAATAAAAACTTCATGAAGGCGCCAAAAACCACCACACATAAAGATAAGGGAATCACTAACACGCTAACTTCTTCCGACCTTGAATAACGTAAACATGCATTTTCGAAAAAAAAACAATTATTTTTTGAACAGTTTTTTTTTTTTTCTGAGAAAACATANTTTTTTCTGAGAAAACATACTTTCTTATCAAGTGTAATACCACGTGGGCACCCCTGAGACATGATGCCCTAAGCAATTGCTTACTTTGCTTATTTAGAAAATCCGGCACAGCTTGTAATCCTATGATGCCCACTGCAATTGTGACATAATAACACAAAAAAAAAAATATTGTATTTTCTCATTCTTTATCCATACAACATTGTCGTTCAGTGGCAAGGCCCCTGTTTCATAGTTGGTAGGTTCTGACTTCACTCCCGGGTGGGGTAGTATGTTTTTATGAAATATTATTAAATTTATTTTTAAAAAGAAGTATAACGTCTCACGCGCGTACANTTTTTTTTTTTTTTGCAGGGGTTATTGACCGCTGACACATTAAAATTTTGGGAATTAAAACAACCCCAGCATTTAATACTAGCTGATTCGCCCGTGCTTTGCTACGATTCTTATATTGCTATTTTTTCAAGGACAATGGAATGAGTTTGTGTCCACCCCGTATATTGTCACACTTAAAAAACAAGATTTGAACGTTTCGCCAGGGGCCTCAGAGGCACGGCCTTTCTGGCTTTTTAGTATTTTCTAAATTTTATTCTACCCGTTTCCGGTTTCGAACTCGTAACTCTTCTAGAAAATGTACTAAAATAAGCACTAAACGGTCACCTAAAACTTTCTCACTTTGAGTTGATATGTTGTCCGGACAAAATTGATGATTTCGGACCGTGACTGTCCGATTTTAGTGAATAAATTAGAAATTTGGCGTTAACACGAAAACGATTTGACATATTTTAGTTCTGATTCCTGGGGTCGTAAACCATAATTTGGGGGAGGGGGCTTTCCCATCAATTTTTTGATATCTGCTACCGTTTGAGCTGTGAAATTGGAATAGACAACCCCTACCACATCGGTACATACAAATTTCTGATTTATATCTTCTAATATATAAAATTCTCGCTAGCCTGAGTAGCTCAGTTGGTAAGAATGACGGATTCGTAACCAGGAGGCTGTTGGTTCGAATCCAAGCGAAGGCAAAAATTTAGTAATAACATGGGGAAGTGCATTGTGACAAAGCATTAGCTTTAACACAAATAAATTCCTCCTTTATAAAATTCTCGTGTCACGGTGTTTGTCACCATACTCCTCCAAAACGGCTTAACCGATTTTAATGAAATTTTGTATGTATATTCGGTAGGTCTGCGAATAAGTTTTTATCTATAATTTAATAGAATTGAACACCGAGTTTGTTGGCTAGGACGTGTTGGGAGTAGTATTGGGTTAGGTTCCAAAAAATAAGGGTTAGGCTGGGTCTGCGATCCAGATTAACCTTGCGCAGACTTCAACACTCATTTTTTTTTTTTTGGAACCTAACCCAATACTACTCCCAACACGTTCTACACAGCTTAACAACCCGTTACTACTCCCCATTTTCTCTAATCTTCTCGAAACGAAGTTCGGGTACTCAGCTAGTATTTAGATAAAACTAGGTGTGTCCGTGGACAAAAACGGACGGAGCCATCCGTTTCATCTCGAATTTTCGCGCACCACATAAACTTTAGCATATTGCTCCATTATTCCGTTAAAACCAGATTTTTTGAGAATACCGCACCTTTCTTGATTGCATCGTGCCGTTGAGAAGTAGGTGCTATTTAAAGCGCAAAATAATCGGCCGAAAAATCGGAAACGGCTCAAGATATCATTCTGAATATAGATATATGCATCCTTGGGTATATGCAGAATAAGAAAAAAAAAAATTGGTAAAAATCGGTTGAGTAGTTTCGGAGGAGTAGGGTAACAAAAGTTTGCATTTTGTAGGGAGTATAAGGCTACGCTTCGCTCCACCCAATTAAAGTTAAACAAAACAGACAAATGGATAAAAATAAAATTTGAATAAACTGTAAAATAAAAAGGATCTGTAAAGAAAATTGAATTTGTTATTAGCAGGTACCTGAAAAAGAAAGAAGAGGTAGTTGTTAAACTCCTCCAGGCTATAGGGAGCAATTTCTAAAAGACGATATTTGAATGCTATTTCCGCTTTAAAAAAACACTTTGAAACCTATTTCAAAAACAACTTTGAAACCTATTCTGGTCGTACCCAGGATTTTTTTTCAGCGGGGGTCCGAAGGATTGACAGCCAAGCCAAGACTAACACCTGAAAATGATGATCATGGAAGGTGTTGATCTTGTTGTTGTTATTGTTGATGATGATGTTGTAGTTGATGATGATGATGAGGTTGCTATTGATGTTGTTATTGTTGATGATGATGTTATAGTTGATGATGATGTCGTTATTGATGTTGTTATTGTTGATGATGATGATGTTAGTTGATGATGATGATGTTGTAGTTGATGATGATGATGATGTTGCTATTGATGTTGTTATTGTTGATGATGATGTTATAGTTGATGATGATGTTATAGTTGATGATGATGTTATAGTTGATGATGATGTTGTTATTGATGTTGTTGTTGATGATGTTGTAGTTGATGATGTTGTAGTTGATGATGATGATGTTGTTATTGTTGATGATGATGTTGTAATTGATGATAATGTTGTTGTTATTGATGTTGTTATTGTTGATGATGATGATGTTGTAGTTGATGATGATGATGTTGTTATTGTTGATGATGATGTTGTAGTTGATGATGATGTAGTTGTTATTGTTGATGATGATGTTGTAGTTGATGATAATGTTGTTGTTATTGATGTTGTTATTGTTGATGATGATGTTGTAGTTGATGATGATGATGATGTTGTTATTGTTGATGATGATGTTGTAGTTGATGATGTTGTAGTTGATGATGATGTTGTTATTGATGTTGTTATTGTTGATGATGATGTTGTAGTTGATATTGTTGTTATTGATGTTGTTATTGTTGATGATGATGTTGTAGTTGATGATGATGATGATGATGTTGTTATTGTTGATGATGATGTTGTAGTTGATGATGATGTTGATGATGATGATGATGTTGTTATTGATGTTATTATTGTTGATGATGATGTTTTTATTGTTGATGATGATGTTGTAGTTGATGATGATGATGTTGTTATTGTTGATGATGATGTTGTATTTTATTGTTGATGGTAAATATCGTCAGCCCTAGACATAGGTACCTTGATTTTTTTGTTTATTTCGATACCGGAATTTTTCATTTCGATACCGATATTTTTTCGATATTATCGAAATCTTCATATCGATATAAAGTATCGATTAAAACGAAACTAATTTTTATGTTTTCGTTTTCAGTGCTACGCTCAACTATACTGGTCGTGTCGAATGGAAACCTCCAGCAATTTACAAGTCTTCGTGTGAAATAGACGNGCATTCTATACATCGGTAGAATGGGACATATTGGAGGTGCCCGCAGTAAGGTAATGATATTGGTGTTGATTTGACGGCATTCATTACATCGGTAGAATGGGACATATTGGAGGTGCCCGCAGTAAGGTAATGATATTGGTGTTGATTTGACGGCATTCTATACATCGGTAGAATGGGACATATTGGAGGTGCCCGCAGTAAGATAATGATATTGGTGTTGATTTGACGGCATTCTATACATCGGTAGAATGGGACATATTGGAGGTGCCCGCAGTAAGGTAATGATATTGGTGTTGATTTGACGGCATTCTATACATCGGTAGAATGGGACATATTGGAGGTGCCCGCAGTAAGGTAATGATATTGGTGTTGATTTGACGGCATTCTATACATCGGTAGAATGGGACATATTGGAGGTGCCCGCAGTAAGGTAATGATATTGGTGTTGATTTGACGGCATTCTATACATCGGTAGAATGGGACATATTGGAGGTGCCCGCAGTAAGGTAATGATATTGGTGTTGATTTGACGGCATTCTATACATCGGTAGAATGGGACATATTGGAGGTGCCCGCAGTAAGGTAATGATATTGGTGTTGATTTGACGGCATTCTATACATCGGTAGAATGGGACATATTGGAGGTGCCCGCAGTAAGGTAATGATATTGGTGTTGATTTGACGGCATTCTATACATCGGTAGAATGGGACATATTGGAGGTGCCCGCAGTAAGGTAATGATATTGGTGTTGATTTGACGGCATTCTATACATCGGTAGAATGGGACATATTGGAGGTGCCCGCAGTAAGGTAATGATATTGGTGTTGATTTGACGGCATTCTATACATCGGTAGAATGGGACATATTGGAGGTGCCCGCAGTAAGGTAATGATATTGGTGTTGATTTGACGGCATTCTATACATCGGTAGAATGGGACATATTGGAGGTGCCCGCAGTAAGGTAATGATATTGGTGTTGATTTGACGGCATTCTATACATCGGTAGAATGGGACATATTGGAGGTGCCCGCAGTAAGGTAATGATATTGGTGTTGATTTGACGGCATTCTATACATCGGTAGAATGGGACATATTGGAGGTGCCCGCAGTAAGGTAATGATATTGGTGTTGATTTGACGGCATTCTATACATCGGTAGAATGGGACATATTGGAGGTGCCCGCAGTAAGGTAATGATATTGGTGTTGATTTGACGGCATTCTATACATCGGTAGAATGGGACATATTGGAGGTGCCCGCAGTAAGGTAATGATATTGGTGTTGATTTGACGGCATTCTATACATCGGTAGAATGGGACATATTGGAGGTGCCCGCAGTAAGGTAATGATATTGGTGTTGATTTGACGGCATTCTATACANCAACAAATTTTACTAGGTTAAAAAAAATTACCCACCCTTCAAATTCTGGGCCATATATAGACCCTAAATTTGACACATATACCAAATTTCAAGCTCTGCCACGAAAGACGTCTAATATATATTCATTCTAATTTTCAGAAATGAAAAGTTCTACACGTGTTGCGACGAGCCCTATTTGGACATTACATTCAACATCACCATGCGGAGAAAGACGCTCTTCTACACCGTCAATCTCATCATACCTTGCATGGGGATATCCTTTTTGACCATATTAGTATTTTATTTGCCTTCTGACAGTGGAGAGAAAGTAAGTCAAAACAATCGCCCCTCCGAACAGAACACTGCAGACCTTTGACATCATCATGCGGAGAAAGACGCTCTTCTACACCGTCAATCTCATCATACCTTGCATGGAGATATCCTTTTTGACCATATTAGTATTTTATTTGCCTTCTGACAGTGGAGAGAAAGTAAGTCAAAACAATTGCCCCTCCGAACAGAACACTGCAGACCTTTGACATCACCATGCGAAGAAAGACGCTCTTCTACACCGTCAATCTCATCATACCTTGCAAGGGGATATCCTTTTTGACCATATTAGTATTTTATTTGCCTTCTGACAGTGGAGAGAAAGTAAGTCAAAACAATTGCCCCTCCGAACAGAACACTGCAGACCTTTGACATCACCATGCGAAGAAAGACGCTCTTCTACACCGTCAATCTCATCATACCTTGCAAGGGGATATCCTTTTTGACCATATTAGTATTTTATTTGCCTTCTGACAGTGGAGAGAAAGTAAGTCAAAACAATTGCCCCTCCGAACAGAACACTGCAGACCTTTGACATCACCATGCGGAGAAAGACGCTCTTCTACACCGTCAATCTCATCATACCTTGCATGGGGATATCCTTTTTGACCATATTAGTATTTTATTTGCCTTCTGACAGTGGAGAGAAAGTAAGTCAAAACAATTGCCCCTCCGAACAGAACACTGCAGACCTTTGACATCACCATGCGGAGAAAGACGCTCTTCTACACCGTCAATCTCATCATACCTTGCATGGGGATATCCT
>JAAEEI010000370.1:11900-32158 GCA_012654025.1 Pachypsylla venusta
AATCCCGCGCCATTTTATGTTTCCTTCACTTTTATCAAAAAATCTCTGCGCCAAATGAAAATTTCAAAATGTAAACAAAACAAAATGATTGAAAACAAAATTCTCTGGTGAGTAAAATTAAAACTTCGGAATTTTTATTTTCCTCCGTGTTAGGATAAACACCCAAGTTCAAAATTCAAAGTGTACAGGTGTGTACATCGGGCGTCGAGCACTACAAAGCACTTTTTACGCTTGGGCCTCAGGAGGATAATCTTATGAGGAATCACTCATAAAAGGAAAAGATATTATCATCCAGGATAAGGGGTGAAATCCAAAATACTCGTATCGACTAATATATTTTTAAATTGAGGAACATAATTTCTAGTAATTTTGTCATTTTCATTTCTTAGCGGACTAAATTAACTCGATTGAGCATGGGAGTTTCGCCCTCTGTAATGACGAATTTTTCTTAACCCGTGAGTGGTCGCGTTCCGCCGCAGAACTCCATCGTTCTGCTGTAGAGATTTTTTCTAACACTTGTTTTTCCTTTCTTTTCGAAGAAAATAACTGATTTTTTTCAAAGAATTTGTTCAAAATCTTCTTTGATCTATATTAGAAGCGATTTCAGCAAGTTTATTTTCCAATAGTACCCAGTTCGATCCCCTTTTTTTGGCACTTTTTTTCCTTATATTATTTTATGAAATGTTAGAAATGTACCTAAATAATTAATTATTTAGGTCGTTATTATGTTTACATTAATATGTAATTAAAGTAGTTAGTTAATTAAATAAGTTAAATTTTTAAACTACATAAATAGCCACACAGAAGACGAGAATATTTCGACGAAAAAATTACGACGCGACTGGTCGCGATGTGAGAAAAATTCTCACATCGACTGCCTCAGGCAACTGAAATGCAATGTATACCGGCAATTTTTTGTGAGCACAAAGTAAATCATATTTTGAACAGCTACTGAGAGACCCGACCAGTTGGAGCCAATAATTACCAAGTTATTGCGTTTTTGTCCGACAGTGTGAGAAAAATTCCCTATAGGAGACCACTCACGGGTTAATTAAAAATTAGTTTTTAATATCATCGTGACCACGATTCTGACTTTATCACACTAATTTTCATTTCTTATATTTGGTAGTTCTACCAAGTTTTTTTTTAAAAAAAAATCTTACTATGATTTTTGTGTGTCTTTCCAGAATTTTTTTTTTTTTTTTTTTTTTTCAATTCTGGACATGAATTTGTCCCTGATATGCGTAATTAACGGGTCAGCGTTTTGTTCCTATTTTAATTTAAGTGTCGAATAGGTGTAGTTTAACAGATTTTTCATTAAAAATAATAACAATATATTTTCTATGTTTCTTGACTATCAGAAAAAATAAAGATTTCTCTACGTGTGTAGCCCCTACAAGTACTCAGAACATTATCAGAACTAAAATATGTCAAGCCGTTTTCGAGTTTCCAATTTCTTCTCCATAATCGGACAGTTACAGTCCGATATCTTAAATTTTCTCGCGACAACATATCAGCTCAAAGCGAGAAAGGTATCTCTTTAGTCCTTATTTTAGGATCAGCCATTCCACGAGTTCGAAACCGAGAACGGGTAAAATAAAATTTAGAAAATACTAAAAAGTCAGAATGACCGTGCCTCTAAGGCGCCGGGTGAAACGTTTAAATCTTAGTTTTTCGTAGCGAAGCACGGGCGAAACAGCTAGTATTCAATAGAATTTCTCGGTATTTCAATGGAAGATCATACCAAGTTGGACTTTAATCACTATCGGTATATTATTATTTATGTCTTTGTATTTTGCTTAGATTGTAGGCACAATTGACGTGTGGTGGATAGTTCATGATGGTGGTCTCCTCATGCTTTTACCATTTCTGCTCAAACAACATCGAACATGGAAGAACTGTAAATTAAGAATCTTCACAGTTGCCCAAATGGAAGATAATTCAATTCAAATGAAGAAAGACCTTAAGACATTTCTGTACCATTTGAGAATTGAAGCAGAAGTGGAGGTTGTAGAAATGGTAAGAACTTGAAACAATCTTAGCTGATTTAATTTGATTTCTAAAGTTATGCACGCAACCTAACTTCAAAGAACTTTTTAGTAGTAAAAATGAATTGCCATCTAAATGTTAATTTCATGTCTTCTTTTCGGCCAGCATATTTATTATTCCAGGCCCGACGAGAAGGGGGGAAAAATGAGAGGGAATCCCCCCAGGCCCGGGATTTCCCAAGAGGCCCGGTGAGAAAATTATCATAATGAAATAAATACCTAAATCAACTTAAAAATTTTGAAAAAAATTCAAACACACAAAATCAGAAGTTTAGCGATAGTGGGCTAATATTGGACAATGGCTATTGCATCAGGATACTGATTTTAAAATATAGTGCGACCTTTCAACTTGTACAGCAATCATAAATATTGGTATATTTCGTAAACATTAACATCTGATAATCGAATTATTTGTTGCCAAGAAGAAGCGTACATGCCTTTTCACATCAACTAAGTGAATTGCCTACTTTTACTATTATTACCTCCCATACGGTGATTTTAGATGAAAGAATAATAGAGGTGCCCGTAAATGTTTACCCCCCGACCCGTATTTTCTGTATACGGCCCTGTATTATTGCTACCATCATCAGTGATGGTAGTAATAATGATTAGGAATTCATTTAAAATATGTCTTTGGTGATGTCATGCTCTCTTTTCGGATCTATCAACTCTAATGGATCAACTTGATTAAATATTCCCTTTAAATCTAAATCTTCATTCTGTAATCTATCAAAACTCTCTCGTAGGTTGTTTTCAGGATTATTCTTTGTATACATAAGAGCTATTTGTTTACATATTATAAGCTTTGTCATACAAAATATCAATACTACGAACAGGGACATAACTAGGGGAGGACAAACGGGGCGGCTGCCCCTGCGCGAGGTTTTTGGGTGCCAAAAGGGGGTGGTCCGTTTGGGCAAGGGGCACCAAAATGGGTGGTTGCCCTGGGTGCTGACTAGCCTAGTTACGTCCCTGATTACGAACAGTGCTTATATTGATATTTCCGAAGTATTTTTTAAAATATGTTGTTACTAGCCCACATCAAACAGGAATAACTACTGGTTTTATTGTTATTTTTGTACCTTGGTACAAATTTATTTATTTTTTTTCGTCCCAGTAGCTCATATTTTCTTGATACAAAGCAAGTTATATCTCTTTTTTCAATTTGGCTTAACGTCTCTTTAACATCTATTGGTCATTTAAGACGGGAGTTTTACCCTCCATTCGCTGGAAACTTGCAAATCAGCTATCCACANGAACTGGTGTATTCGACGTGGTATGATCGTTGGCTAAGTTATATCTTAGGTAATAACTTATATAAATTGACCATCTTAACTCACAAATAACAACATGTAATAATAACTTTTCAGACAAATAATGACATTTCGGCTTATACGTACGAAAGGACACTTATGATGGAACAGAGAAATCAAATGCTGAGAGAGCTGAGGCTGAACAAAAAAGAAAGTTTAGGCATGGTAAGTCATTTTGATTTTTACTACGTCGAATTTTAAGAAGGCGTTGTGCTGAGGCTGAACAAAAAAGAAAGTTTAGGCATGGTAAGTCATTTTAATTTTTACTACGTCGAATTTTAAGAAGGCGTTGAAAAAGAAGTTCTGTGATACACTGATACAATCTTAATTTCTGTTTCAATATAGAACTCTGTTTTGGTTCAAGAATGCCAAAATTATTCAGTAAAAGATTATTAAATCTTGAAAGGGGTTTAAGAAAGAAAAAAATATAAAACTGATTGGTTTACATCGTGATATTTTTAGACAATGTTTTCCTTGTGTGAGGTACCTACTCGTAAAGGCGTATTTTGAGGTCTTGAGTTGAAAGTTTTTTTTTNTTTTTTTTTTTTTTTAATTATTATTTATTTACTTTCTTCTATTTTCTGTCTACTATCTTCTTATACGTCTAAAGATTGGTTCACAACTGTTGGGTATTTAATGTTAAGGTGTTAAGTCAAGTTGTACCATGGTAAAATAAAATAAATTCATTGAAACAATAAGCAAAAGATGTCCGATGATCTGAGGATATTTTAAAATTAGAAATCTGGAAATGTATTTTTATTTTTTTCGAAATTTTTGAGGGCCCCCGGTAAAATCCATTTCCTTATTTTTTTACTAACAGTTACAACTCTAGTCTAGTAATAAAAGTCCTCAAGATGGACAGAATCCTTGAACATGATGATATGCACAGTTCCAACTCTGGGCCATCAGAATCATCTTAGTAACCACATATTAACTTATTGCTAACAAAATTTAGAAATGGTTAGAGCTTAAAGGGAACACTGTCTGATCTCGGGATTTATTGAACCTTAAAATGTGAAATTTTGAGGGATAGAATTCATTAACTTAAAAGGCGTATGAATTAATGATATGTTAAGTTGATTAAATTGGGATACTATGTCAAGTAAAACCATAATNAATCATCTTAGTAACCACATATTAACTTATTGCTAACAAAATTTAGAATTGGTTAGAGCTTGAAGGGAACACTGTCTGATCTCGGGATTTATTGAACCTTAAAATGTGAAATTTTGAGGGATAGAATTCATTAACTTAAAAGGCGTATGAATTAATAATATATTAAGTTGGTTAAATTGGGATACTATGTCAAGTAAAACCATAATGAAGGTTGAAAATGACTATATCTTCACTTGACTAAAAAATAATAAATATGTAAAAGAGCTAACTAGTTTCGTCCTCTCCTGAGAACATCATCGGAGCTGTTTTCTGTCACAAGCACATGCGCTCTACTCAAGGCACACTCCAATACCTCATAAGATTATTTCTCTGACACTAGCTCCGATGATGTTCTCAGGAGAGGACGAAACTAGTTAGCTCTTTAACATTTTTATTATTTTTTAGTCAAGTGAAGATATCGTAATTTTTAACCTTCATTAATAATAATATATTTTCAAGAGGCATATTACAGCGATTTGCGTATTTTTTTTTTTTTCAAAGGGTATAACTACCAATAGTTAAATATAATTATACACATAGGAAACTTGTCTAGATACCAAGTTGCACTGAGCACTTAACAAATGTGTACCAAGCATTCGACAAAACCTATATTAAAATTGGTTCACTTTTATGTTGCTAAATACATAGATGCCAAATTAACATTTTCAACAGATTCTTTACCAAACTGCGTTTTATTATTTACACTTTATCATTTCGATGCATGCTTTCTTTTCTTTCTGTCAAAAAATGTTTTTAATCTAAATACCTACCAGTCAACGTTATTTTTGGCTAACTATTCCCTCAGACCAATCGGAAGGGTTGAATCTCTAGAAACCATCTATAAATCAATTTTTCGGCCTTCTGATAGGTTGACAAGGATTTGGCGAACTTTCATAAAGTGACTTGCCATTGTGAGTGAACCATAAATACACTATAGTAACAATACTATAATCGTCCAAGCCGAGTAGTGGTGAATGTAAGAGCTTTTAAAATGTTAATTGTATTTTTCATTTTCTTCTTGTCTATCTATCTCTGTTTTCCAGAATAATATCCGTCCAATAGAATCACCTAATAACAATGTAATTATCCTTTCAAAGAAAATATATTTCTGTTTGATGTTGCCAAATTTCCCACATGATTTATTTTTCTTTTTTTTTTTTTTTTTATTTATTTATTATTTTTAGAGATTTCGCAAATTTATCGTAATACGAAAACAATCCCGAAAACGATGTTGGGTCGAGTTTTCGTCTCTGCGCATGAGAAAAATTTTCGGAGCTCGGTTTTCGTTTTGGGTGTCCCGATAATTCGAGTAGATTATGGGGCTGCTTTTTCGTAAACGAAAAGGAAACTCGTTGAGAAAATCCCGCGTAGTTTCACAATATATATAATTCAGTTATGATTTTTATGAAACTTTTTTTTCTGGTAAGTGTTCATTTTTTTAATTCTTTTTCATCCGAGTATTTGGTATTTCATTTGTTTAATTAGTATTTGCTCAGTCTATTGGGATGGAAAATGTTAAATGGGGATAGTACGTTAAATGTTCTAAATTTATATGTAGCGAAAAATTTAGAACAATTGTATTACAACACTAGAATTTATTGAACCTCAAGTTCTTTGAGTATTTCATACATACGTCTTGCTTTTTGAATATTATGGGATAAGAGACAAGAGTGATACGACTAAAAACACGATTGTGTTGTTTGTTTTGAAATGTGAAAAAGTTTTCTTTTATTATCCACTAGGGTCGCTTAAGTTTTCGTTTTCGTATATCGTGATGTTGCGAAATCTAAAAAATCTTCCGCCCATGAGACACGAAACCCATAAACTTATCGTTTTCGTATTGATTATGGGGACCCCATTACAGATTTGCGAAATCTCTCTATTTTTTATGAGTTACTGTTACTAATCATCCTTGCATTTCATCCCCGTTTGAATTTTAATTATATATATATATATATATATATATATATTAAATTTTATTCTTCATTATGATTTTACATAGTATTTCACNTTTTTTTTTTTTTTTTTTTTTTTTTTTTTTTTTTTTTTTTTTTTTTTTTTTTTTCAATTTTGGCGCTTCAACTGTAAAGTGGTTCGCGCAAACTGGTTCTTAAATTATAAAAAACAAACATATTTTTATTGATCATTTTATTTTCAAATATTTCTTTTATTTAATGCTTTATTCCATCAAGGTGGATTTGAAAGAGGTTTCATCAGAAGAGAAGACACCTCTGGTTTGTGTGCATTTTCTTTAGTTGTTTTTTTAGAATTAGTAGATTAGACGTATTCTGACACACGTGTGCTTTAATATTAGCTTAGTCTGCATCTTGAGCCAACACATTTATCTTACTTGTCAACCTTGCTCATAATAATTTTAAAAGAAAATTGACCTGTATTTCCCTAGAGCTTAAGTATTCCTGGGAATCTTAGTAAATACTAGGAATGCCTCGAGTAATTTGTTATTAAAATTATTAGAAGAATCGTGAGATATAAATATATAGATAATTGACAATATCGATTCAGAGTTTAATTAATTAAATTAGAAATTAAAATTAAAAATTAAAATTATTATACATACTAAATGCATATATTACTATTCCGAACATCGTGAAAGTTTCGTCATTCATCGTGAAAGTTTCGTCTGTCATCGTGAAAGATTCGTCTCTGAATTTACAAAACCGTTGCGTTACATATCCATTTGAATCATACAATAGAAAGATTTTCTTATAAAAAAAATCGTTTTAATAGGTAGGAGGAAAGTTTAGATAGATTTTTATTTATCTATTTTTATTACTAGCAGTTCTATGTGAAGTTTGCACTTCACTCAGTTATAATGGCCACTATCAGTCAGCAGTTGTGCGAAAGGGGCCTAAAACGAATCAGAAAATTCTATGAACATTATAAATGTCCTTCTTTCAGTTATAATGGCCACTATCAATCAGCAGTTGTGCGAAAGGGGCCTAAAACGAATCGGAAAATTCTATGAACATTATAAATGTCCTTACCAAGATTTATCAAAATCGTTCACAGTTATCGTAGAAGTAACGGACTTTTACACTTTTAAACAAAACAAAAAAACTAGATCTAACTTAATTCGCTCAATTAATTAATTTATGACAGATTAACAACAAGAAAAATTTTATGTCCGAAAATAAATCGTAAATAAGATTGATCAGTGTTCATGTTCCACGCATTTCCTGAGATCAATTCCAGGTTATAAAATACGAACGTAATTTCATTTCTTCTTTATTATTAGAATGCCTCAATAGAACAGATTTCAAAGTTTTCACGTATTTATTGCCAGTATTATTGTCCCCACTCAGGCTTAGTATGAATCTGTATCTTGACAATTAAATTCACAAAACCTATGTCCGTCTTGTATTTATAATACGATACAATGTGTTATACAGGAAAAATTCATTAATTTTGGTTGCCGTGAGGAGCCTGGTGACCCAATAGCGCCCTAAAACTAATCAGCCATTCTATGAACGTAATTTAATGAATGTCAAATTTAAGTTTTGGTAATACGAAAATACTAACCACACAGAATTCTGGAATCGGTCCGGTTGTTCCATTATCATAATCATCGTATCTGCATCTTTTCCCTGCAACCAAACATATCTTTAACTTCAGTGTCAGTACTTGGATGGGTGACCGCTTGGGAACACCACGTATCGTTGGCTTTTTCCGGCCCAACCCAGGCTGGGTGAGGTCAATGTGGGTAACTGGTTTGCAAGTTTCCAGCGAATGGAGGGTAAAACCCCCGTCTTGAGTGACCAATAGATGTTAAAGAGACGTTAAGCCAAATTAAAAAAAAAAAACATATCTTTAGCCAGCGTCTAGAGCACGTTGAATACACCAATTTCCGTTCGATCACTGATGTTAAGCAACGTCCACCGAGATTGTTCCATGTGAGTTTCCACGTGGATTCGAGCTCTCGTGATGCTGGCTATTTTTTCGGCCCAACCCAGGCTGGATGATGTCAATCTGGGTCGCTGATTTACAAGTTTACAGCGAATGGGAAGGTTAAAACCCTCGTTCCGAATGAAAATAGATGTTAAAGAGACGTTAAGCCAAAGAAAAACATATCTGTTGAGGGCAACTGATTTTTTTTTTTTTTGCCCCCGAAACNAAAAAGTTATGCCCCGGAACCGCTTTCGCATTACTTCAGGGCACTCCTTTTTACAGCCATGCCATTTCGGAAACGAGAAAATTTGATCAGAAAATTTTCGCTCCGGGCGGGATTCGAACCCTATCTGTAGCTTTTCCCTGCAACCAAAAATATCTTTAGCCAGTGTCTAGAGCACATTGAATACACCAATTTCCGCTCGATCACTGATGTTAAGCAACGTCCACGTGGGTTCGAGCTCTCGTGATGCTGGCTATGTCGTCGGAACGGTGTTGATGGTCTTCTTTGACCATGCCCGAGGGCACGGGTAGCCCCGGTACGAAGAACCAACCATCTTGGGGGCCTCTAAGTTTTGGTAGTACGAAAAGACTAACCGCACAGAAGTCTGGAATCAGTCCGGTTGTTCCATTATCATATCTGTAGCTTTTCCCTGCAACCAAAAATATATTTAGCAAGTTTTTCCCTGCAACCAAAAATATCAGTGTCTAGAGCACATTGAATACACCAATTTCCGCTCGATCACTGATGTTAAGCAACGTCCACGTGGGTTCGAGCTCTCGTGATGCTGGCTATTTTTTCGGCCCAACTCAGTCTGGATGATGTCAATCTGGGTCGCTGATTTGCAAGTTTACAGCGAATGGGAAGGTTAAAACCCCTGTTCCGAATGAAAATAGATGTTAAAGAGACGTTAAGCCAAAGAAAAACATATCTGTTGAGGACAACTGATTTAATTTTTGTATACAGGTGGATACGTAATTCAAACATTTGAAACTTTAGTTCTAGATCAGTCTTTTGTTTGTAATTATGTATACTCGTACAAGCAAAACAATTTTTCCATTACTTTATATTTGTTACGAAATCACAAAGAATAAATACTTTTATACACAAATCAACAATTAAGATAACCTTATATGTATCCACATCAGGCTCTACTTACTGGGTAGATACTTTTTTTTGCTTACAAACATTTTGGAATTTCGCATCTGATAGTTTTGGTTTTTTTTTTCAGGTTCAAGCCATTGTAGATCAACACCATGTAGACGCCAATAAAGGTGCTTCTAAAGTTCGCTTTGAAGATCCTGGAAGTGAAAATGATAATTCTGAATTGGCCGAAGTTGAAAAATCAGTAAGTATTATTTCGATCATTTAAGTGCTTTCTTACTCTCCTGAGAATCTTTCATGTGTGTGAGGAATAAATATGCTTACTGACAACAACGAAAATANTTAGCCATCGTGGAGCTACGTTGATTATCAGTCAGTCAGTCAGTCATTCAGTCAGTACGTCAGTCAGTATACCAACTGGGCTTTGCGTTTTATAAGTACCTATAGATTAATACCTCACTTATTATTACAATGTTATTTTTCTTTTATTTGTAATTTTAGACTAAGCCGAATGTTGCGCCAGTTGAGGAAAAGCACAATGAAAACGAGGCAACTGACACCGAAAAAACAATTAACCAAGTCATGAAGGATATTGTCACCAACAAAATCTCCATTTTAGATGAGGACACCAAAAGTTCCCTTACACCGTAAGTTCTTTCATTAAATTTTACTTAATTTCTGAAAAGATTGTGGACTAGAGTCTGGGGTTCCCAAACTTTTTGATACCGCGCCCCCTTTTCCTGAAAAAGAGACTCCCACGCCCCCCTCCCCTTTACATTATAAATAATAAATGAGTATGGGTGTTGCTGAATACTATCTCATACAAAACGCTAATGTGTTGCTGTTGCTGAATGCTCTCTCATTCAAATTTTCTAAACACCATGTTCAATAAAATTACCTTTGTAAAAAAAAATTGTGTACTAAATTCAACTGGTCTCGCGCCTCCCTTGGCTTGCTTTCACGCCTCTAGGGGGGACGCGCCCCTCAGTTTGGGAATCTCTGGACTAGAGTGTGTTGAAATATAAGACTAGAGTGTGTTGAAAATACGTTGGAGTCGATTCGAGAGGGTTTTTTTTATGTTTTCAGTTGGTAAATGTTGGTTAATTCTTTGGACGAGAAGAATTAAATACGTGCAAATAATTAACTTTTAAATAAATAAAAACAAAACACCAAAAACAAAAGAAACTAGTTTCGAATCATTATTTATTTAAAAGTTAATATTTTTAACACTTATAATTAATAATTAACATGTTATTCAAAGATTTAAACGTACAAATAAATCTCAAAATTATTAGCGACAGCTTATTTATACTTTATGTTTTGCATGCGTAAAAGTTGTATTTCCTTGTACAAAAAGTGTTGTTACAGATATCAAAGCAACATTGATTTTTACTCTCGGTTGATTTTACATTGATTGTGCTATAATTATATGCCATTCCGGAAACGAGAAAATTTTCGTTCCGGGCGGGATTCGAACCCACAACCTCCGGACCAAGAGTCAATGCTCTTAACAACTCGGCCACGGAGATCGGCACATTGATTATGCTATAATTATATTAATGAACTTACTAATAGATCTGTCCGAAGGCGTAATATCTTCCAATGCAATTATGCCCTACTAAACTCCATAGTGAAAAACAAATCATAATTGAGATTGTGAGAAATTACTTGAGGGTGACATCCTCACAGGCTGAGTCCACGTTAGCTGATTGAATAAATTAATACAAAATTACAGAAGGTAACTCTGCAATATTATTATCACAGACGTTATTATATTGCAGTGATTGACATGATACTGGAGGCCCATGCCAATTATTAGCCTCTCCGATATGATGTATGATGACAATTCAAAACTTTATCAGCCAAAAACAACTTGTTTGAACTGCAGTCTCATACATCCGGTTACCATGGGAAACGATTTTTCCACTGATTCTATCTGTATTTTTACTTTCAGTGACGAGGGAAACGTTCGACGTATGCACACAGCTGTCAAACTGAATGAAGTTATTGTAAACAAATCTCATGAGGCTCAACTGGTCATACTAAATCTCCCCGGACCTCCAAAGGAAACAAATTTAGAACGAGAATCAAATTATATGGAATTTTTAGAAGTACTAACGGAAGGTTTAGAACGGGTGCTCATGGTGCGTGGTGGTGGAAGGGAAGTGATCACAATATACTCATGAATCTCAGTCTTGGTTAAGAGCTCTTCTTCAGCTATTGATCAGTTCTTCACAATTTACAATTGTGTTCTTAATTATATTTTTACGATCAAATTAGTCCTATTTTCTACTTGTTAATTGTGAGAATGAAAAATATCTACAACTCTTTCTTCAGTACAAAATAATCACTTCAATATCAGCATGTTAGGTACTTTAGGTATTTTGAAACACTTTTAGGAATTCTTCTAGAAAATAGAATCTTCACCTTACTACTATTTTGAAAACTAATACAAGTCAATATGTGGTTTTAAACATTATAGGAATAAAAACTACCTACCATACGAGGCAATATTTTTTGNTAATTATATCTTTACGATCAAATTAGTCCTATTTTCTACTTGTTAATTATGAGAATGAAAAATATCTACAACTCTTTCTTCAGTACAAAATAATCACTTCAATATCAGCATGTTAGGTACTTTAGGTATTTTGAAACACTTTTAGAATTCTTCTAGAAAATAGAAACTTCACCTTACTACTAATTTGAAAACTAATACAAGTCAATATGTGGTTTTAAACATTATAGAAATAAAATCTACCTACCATACGAGGCAATATTTTTTGCACGAAAACATTTCTTCATCTTCTCTAACAGTGGAAGAGGAAGTAAAAAAAAGGTTCAATAACAAAAATATGTCTATTGATAGAACAAATATCAGTTTTGTACACTTTGAAATTAATTTATTACTCGTTTACAACGAGAGATTTTGTAAACGAGGAATAAGTTTAATCTTTTTACATTTATTTCAGACCATAATGGACAAAAGATAAACCACATGATTTAACGTGGGTTTTTATTTGGTCCTGGTCAAAGGCGGGAGCCACAGAGACTGGTTACCTATCTGTCTTCATTATTTTTTATTTGGTCCTGGGTAAAGGCGGGAGCCACAGAGACTGGTTACCTATCTGCCTTCATTATTTCTTATTTAATTCTGTTAGGTAACTATCTTAAGTAGATACTTCTTGTCTTCATTTCAAAATTATGTTGATTATGTTCTTTAAATAAATTATCGTATTCGAAGATAAGCACTAATTGATTTATGATAGAGCAGTAGTGTCGGCACTCATTATTTAAATTAATAATTATTAAATATGATAAATAAAAAGTAGAAAATAATACCTAACTCTTTAAAATAGTTTCGAAAATTTTAGACATTTTCTATAATTATTTATATTATTTTTTAAAATAATTAAAACAGTTCAAAAATACCTAAATTAGGTATTTATTTAAATTTTTATATTATTCTATTTTTATTTATGTATACTGTAATAATCTTTTTTGTAACTATTTATTTGTTCTGTTTAAAAGAATGTAGATTTTTATTATACGACGCTCCGTGACGTCTTCATTATTATATTCATCTTGATATTTTAATTTTAAAATATATAGAAAATTTTCAAATATTAATGTTACTATTAGAATCCAACTTATTATGATTGTGCCAAATAAGGATTGTTTCCCCTATTNCGCTCCGTGACGTCTTCATTATTTTATTATATTCATCTTGATATTTTAATTTTAAAATATATAGAAAATTTTCAAATATTAATGTTACTATTAGAAACCACATTATTATGATTGTGCCAAATAAGGATTGTTACCCCTATTTTGTGTGACTTCACGTGGATTTCTGGAACTTACATTATCATCAACAATTGGGCGGCATCATCGTATTTGATGATGTATGAGACTATAGCTCCTAATAGGTACTTTTCTTTACTACTGAAGTTTTCAGTAGATATTTTCACTTATCTATTGATGTTTTAGATATTTTAGAACCTAATAAAAGGATACAAGTTATAATTATGTCGAAAATTTGTTAATTTTTTAATTTAAAATGTGGGAATCAAATGTGAAAACTCGGGTGTGATTCACCTAAGCCATGAAGGGAGCTATATTCTTCTATTACTATACATAGATCCGAAAGTGTTTTGGTTTGTTCGTTTTTGACCCAACAATCATGTGATGTGATTTTTTTTTTTTTTTTTTCATTTTTTTTCTACTTTTTCCCCGATATGGACGGCCGTGCCACTAAAGCACCTGTCTGTGACAGGTCCATCTAGTTTGTTTCACAGTAACATTAATGTAGTTCTTAGTTTAAAATTTGATTATTTATGATAGGCTGTGTTTTAATTTATTCATTTTTTACTATCTCTATAATTATTATTGTTATCTAATTTTATTTTCACGATGTTTTCTTTGATTTTTTAGTGTTTACTCATTTCTTAATTTATTGAGATATTAGATCTCAAGTCATATTTGTTTATCAGTGTTTTTTTTTTTTTTAAAAAAAAAATTATAAAAATGTAACAAGTCATGTTGGGTTTATATGATAGGCAATTAGCCAATAACCCTCGAGTTTCCGTTTAGTCCACTAATTTAGGGAGACCCTATAAAATTATTATCCATGTAATTTAACAAATTATATGATCTCTTTATCTCTTTGTATTATTTAATTACGGTAAAATGGGGTGAGTAGAATCATTTAGTGTTTATCATTCTTAAAAACAGCAACCTACTAAAAAACTATTCCAAACTGAAGTTTCCGTTTCTCGTTATCCCAATTTACCATATTAATGTGGGGACCCCTCCAAAAGCGCTAAAAGCTCGATAAAAAATGCGAAAATTTTTTGTTTATTACATTGGGATACTTACAGTTTAGGTAACCATTGGAAACTGGACACTTCTTGTCTTATAAAACCTAACAGTTCTTTTTTTATATTTTTCTGTATTTTTCATTTGCCTACAGAAATCTCTACTTTTGGAACCTAAAAAAGGCTGTTTGGAAACATGTGACCTTTTTGATCAACTGTTCAACCAACAATTTGGTTAATTTTGAAAGAACTATTATGGGTGTTCCCATTTGAAGGAGGAGCCGCTACCGATATAAATGTAAAATCGACTGAAAATATGGTTCTGTTTGTTTCATAAATAAAATTCGCTTCCATATTTTGATTTTGATCAATTTTGAATTTACATTACGGAAATTGCATAGTATTTCCAAAAAAATGTAAACAATAATTATGTCTTTTGATAATTCCTCAAAAGTGATTAATTTGGAAATATATATATAAATCTTCGGAATCGACCGCAAATTTTTCAGGACACCCTTTAAAAGGTAAATAGATAGATAAACATTCAAATTGGAATTAATATTTTTTTAAAATACTCAATGAATTAATTTTCTTCTCATTATTGTAGATATTGTTTAAGTTGGTTGTTTTTTATTTGTTCTTTTAAATATTAGTTANTTTTTTTTTTTTTTTTTTTTTTTTTTTTTTTTGCGTTATGATTTATACTGATAGGTACTCAACAATATTCGTTCAAACAAATTTAACTTTCTTTTTCTAGAAATATTGAATTTCGATCAAATTGGAATAGAACCCATGGACTCCGTTTTAAAGGACGAGTGTCATGTTAGTACCTAATCTAATAGAAATATTGTTTTAACTACATCGAATTTTCTCCAATTTGTCTCTACTACGAAATTCATGTACCACGATAGCTTCTTAAAGCGTGGCACAGATTCATGAAATTCGGTATAAACATTTATTATGTCCATTAGAACTAGCTGAGTATTTTTTGGGTCCTATTGTGCCCCAATGGTCCTTTTAATAGTATTTCTTTTAACAAAATCGATTACTATGACATAATTAAATATGACATAATTAAACACATTAATAAATATAAAGGGGACTCTAACATTTACGTTTTCTATACAGGGTGGTCGCGAATTTATTTATGATCATTCGATTTTCCTCGGAACTATGTAGTTCGAATTTTCAAAAAAAAAGAGAAAAACCCCGTATATTTTTGATATTTCATGCGGTTATTTTGGTACTTTTAATTTTAAACAGGGTGGTCCACAAGTTCCTAAAAACGGTGTCAACTTTCGATTTTCAAATACGAATCCCCATTTTTTATTTCACAAGTGCAATTGCTGTAAAATACTACATACTTTTGACTAGTATTTTTCGTTTAACCGATTTGCTATTATACAGGGTGGTCACATTTTGTGGTAAATTTAATATCAATTAAAAGTACAAGTAAGACACATCAAATGACATTATTTCTGAACATCATGGTGCTGGTGGAAGCTCCCAGACAAAACTACAGGGTGATCCAAAAGTTTCAAATCTGTTTTAAAATAAAAAGTACAAGTGTGACCAACGTCGGGCGTCACCACTTTGGAACGCCACGTATCGTTGGCTCATTTTTCTGGCCCAACCCAGGCTGGGTGAGGTTAATGTGGGTAGCTGGTTTGCAAGTTTCCAGCGAATGGAGGGTAAAACCCTCGTCTTGAATGACCAATAGATGTTAAAGAGACGTTAAGCCAAATTTAATCAAAAAAAAAAAAGTTTGACCAAACGTCATTAGTTTTTCTTTCTAAACATCATGGTGCTATAAAATAAGACCCCAGACCACTCTGGACAAAACTAAGGGTGACTGAAAAGTTTTGAATCAAAATTTCCACTAATGTGGCTGTTCATTTGGACCACAGTGTTCCAAGACCATATTCGGCCTTACTGGTTCCGAGAAAAATCGAGTGCTTATAAATTCGTGACCACCCTGTATATTTAGAGTTAGATTTTTGTCCACAGGAAGACTGCAAGACTAGTATGAAAATAATGTCAAATACTAAACTTCACTTTGGATACTTTTAGCTACTAGAAAACAAAGCATCACCGAATCAAATGATCATTCTTTCTTATAAGCCTAAGTTTCTCGTTTTAGAACAGACGCAATATGTATAATTTCAGATGATACTATGTTAAAATGGTGTGAAAAAAATAGCAAATTATCATTCATTTTTTTTTTTTTTTTTTTTGATATTTGAATGCATTCAAATAACCTTTTCTTCTCAGGGGCCCCGGGAATCGATCGGGTACTTCACCTTATCCACTTTAAAACGTTACAAGATTACTTTCCTGTTTTATTCTTAGTTTTTAAATTTGATTTATTATATTATACAGGGTGCGGCTTTTCAAAAAATCCCACTTTTCAAAAAATCGTGGGAGGCAAAGTGATAGTGAAATGGTTTAGTCGCGCGTGCATCGTGCGTTCTTTGCCAAGATTTTTTTAAAAAGTGAATCCATAATAACCACTCAGAGGGCGTTCCGCACAAGGTATGGTTTGCACTCCACGGATCCAGTTCCTGATCGAAAAACAATTTTGACTTAAGTTCACAAGTTTAGGACCACATCATCAGCTTCAGGCTGTATCGGGCTACCCATGCAGCCAATCGTTCTCGTCAGATTCCGCAGAACATGTTCCCCGGATTTGAGTCCCTGTGTCTTCTTCCTGTAGGCTTACCTTAAGGCTGAGGTCTTCAAACATCGCCCTGGGACCCTTGAAGATTTAAAGGAGGCAATTCTGGAAGAAATCATTCAAATTGATGCGGGTATGCTGACGAGAGTCATGGAAAACTTCCGCGAAAAACTCCAAATGTGCATCACTCGCCAAGGCCATCATTTGGATGACATTAGTTACAAAACATAGATGGAAAAAAACTAGAATACACAAGCTTACAGAATACAAAATAATTTTTCAAATATCTCATTTCGTTTTTATTTACCAGCTCTGTCAAATGTGGGAGAATTAATTGCCGCACCCTGTACTTACGTATTTTTTATTTATGATAATTTTAAATTATTATTGCTGAAAGTTTTCTAATTCTCAGATTTATTGCAAGAAATATTTGTTCCAGGCAATGTAGAAAAGAATTCATTTTAATCTTACGAAGTGAAATTGGCACAGCCACTGAAACGAGTGAAGTAACATTAAATGTAATCCTTATATTTTTTAATCTCTTGAAAACAATTAGATGCGATTAGTAGTTGAACCCACTTGTTATTAACGATATCACACAAGATCAAGTATTTTTGGCATCTTAATGTAGGTACCTACATACATATAAATCATTTTTTGACAGCTACAATAATCAAAACTAAAAAATCTGCTTTAAATTGTTTACATAAAGTTTACATCCTCGCCATGAGCCCCGTGTTCAAATGTAATATTAAACAAAAATAGTGAATACAAATTACAATAGTCAATTACAATAGCCAAAACTCCAAAAATACAAATTAAATATTATGATAGCCGATAGCGTGGGCATAGGAACGGGGGGCAGCTGCCCCCCCCCCCTAGAAATTTAAAGGGACTCGTTAGTCTCATTCGAGCAGTATAAATAAGCAGTATCTCATTACCTGGTTCAGAAACAGCGATCTTGGCGTCGTCATGAATATGAACTGATTCAATCAGTTCGGTAACTTTTGAAAACTATGCATAAATAATATGTAATATTTTTGGTTTCACAATTTAGAAAACTAATTACTGTACTTTTCTAGGTAAGATCTTACCTGGACTCATCATGATGGGTGTATGTGATACTTATTAAAATAATTAACAGTAAATATAATTTATTATTTTTTGTTTTGTTTTCCAATTGTAAATATTATAGGTATTATCTAAGTAAATTGTTTTGTCTTTTTGTTTCAAAAATTTACAAAACGAGTCGCGATTATGAGACATTTAGTTATATTGTTTGATTTTTAGGTTCCGTACCTGAAAAGTATAATTGAAGAGTATGGTAGAAGAGGTTAAATACAATTAAGGATTGTTAATTTATCTTCCGATATACGAGAGATAGGAAAATATAGCATTGCATTGGTATAAAAAGTATAAAAATTTTCGATGTTTTTTTTTTTTTTTTTTNTGTTTTTTTTTTTTTTTTTTTGCTTTTTCTGGACGAATTATGACGACTTAATTCCAATAAACGGGTCTAGAAAAAATGTGTTTCCGTCCCGCAAAAATCGTGTTCGCGCATCTGCAGCCTTTATTATTTGTCCGGGTTTGATGAACTTTTGAAACTGACACTCTTTGTAACATATCATTGACACGTATTGGATCACATGGGGCTATCTTCTTTTGGGAGCCTTTTAGGACACCAGACGTCAAATTCGGATCACTCCTCTAAAAGTTGAAATATCATTCCAATTTAGATGAAATTTAAAACGATCACGACATTTCAACATATTGTCGACAAATTTCCGGTCTCATGGGACTATCTTCATCTGAGGGCCCTTTAGAGCACCAAACCTCAAATTCGGTTCACTTCTTTAAAGGTGCCAATATCACTCCTATTTTGATGAAATTTAAAACAATCACTCATTTTAACATATTATTGACAAATTTTGGGTCTCATGGAGCTATCAAACCTCTTGTCACTTCTCCAAAAGGTGGAAATACAACTCCAAACTTTTGGATGTAATCCAATATACCGCTAGCGGTTTTTGCCGCTTTTGAGTACTCCTGTCTAAAAAAGAGAATGGCAAGAGCTAGAGATTTAAAATTTGGTATTTGGTATGTTTGTCATATTTGGGGTCTCAGTATGCTTCGGAAGCTTCTTTTTTTTCGGGGGGGGGGTTATTTTTTCAGTCATCAAAATAATAAACCCATGAGCCACAGTAGCAGTTTTTTTTCCGAACGTTTGCAAATCAGCTGAAACCAAAAAAAACTTAAACTGTCACCAAAGTTTGTAAGTCTCTGTCTCAGAGTCGTTAGCACTCATTCCTTCTAACTTTGAGGTCGTGGGTTTGATTGATGCCTTGGGTGATTATTTCTGACAGTGGATTTGTTTTTTTAAACCATTGTATCATCATTGCTGATTGTTGGGCGCAGGTGCAGTAGGTAATCATGAGCCACCGTGGCTGTTGATGTTTTTTTTTATTCTCTCATTATAAGTCTACTATTATTCATCGTGGATACGTTGTACTTACCATCTAGTGATGGCATATCGTTCAAAAATAATTCGATATATCGAATTTCAAATATATCGACGATACTTATATATCGATTTATTCGAGATTAGAATTATACGAGGTGAATTGGTGGAAATGTAGCGCCCTCTCTGTATTTTTCTAACCTGACCCTCCCCTACTTTACAGTTTCCACCAATGACCAGTTTCAAAGGGACAAGTAGAATCCCCCTAAAATAGAAAACTTCGAGTAAAAAAAAAAAAAAAAAAANCTTTATTAATAACATTGAAAAAAAAACTAAATTAGTGTACATATTAAACGATATATCGTGAAAAATATATCGATATATATCGATTTTCGATATATCGTGCCATCCCTATTTTCATCGAACGCATTTTCACCATACTTTTCAATTAACAACAATGACTTACCATAGCTCACAAGCTTGTTCGTTATGGAGAGATAAATATTTTCATATAGGGTGTTCCATTGTAAGGTGAAATGATTTTTGTCTTCTGTTTTCAGATTCAATGAGTAAACCCATTGACATTTTTTTTTTTTACAGATTTTTTTTTTTTTTTTTTNTTTTTTTTTTTTTTTTTTATTTGGCTTAACGTCTCTTTAACAACTATTGGTCATTCGTTAAGCCAAATAAAAAAAAAATACAGCTAAATATTAAACGTCCATTACTCGTACTTAAAGTAAACATAATGACTTTCTGCCAATATTTTTTAACATTTAAATAAA
>JAAEEI010003717.1:3813-32349 GCA_012654025.1 Pachypsylla venusta
GTTTACCGTTTTTCCAAGGGATCATTGTCATGCCATCTGGTCTTTTACTTAATTTCAATACTAGCATTTACCATACGTGAGTTTGAAATATTTGGATAACCGAACAGACAAAAGCGAGGAGCGAAATTTTGAAAACTCAAAAGTTTTAGCTCTAGAAATCTTAAAATGTGTTTCAAGCTGGAAAACTCGACAGTGGGCTATACGATAAGAAAAGTAATTTACCGACATTTCATAAGAATTTCAAATTTCCTGCCATATTGTACAATGTACATTTGATAAGAAAAGTAATTTACCGACATTTCATAAGAATTTCAAATTTCTTGTCATATTTTACAATGTACATTAAGGTACAAAATTGCATCCGCGCGATGTCTATAATGTAGTAAATATCCTGAGAATGACAGTCCATTACGATAAGAAAAGTAATTTACCGACATTTCATAAGAATTTCAAATTTGCTGTCATATTTTACAATGTACATTAAGGTACAAAATTGCATCCGCGTAGTAAATATCCTGAGAAATACGATTTCGTACAATAAATACGATTTCGTACTATAAATACGATTTTGTACAATAAATACGATTTCGTACTATAAATACGATTTCGTACTATAAATACGATTTCTTACTATAAATACGATTTTGTACAATAAATACGATTTCGTACTATAAATACGATTTTGTACAATAAATACGATTTTGTATAATAGATACGATTTCGTACTATAAATACGATTTCGTACTATAAATACGATTTTGTATAATAGATACGATTTCGTACTATAAATACGATTTCGTACTATAAATACGATTTCNATTGCTTCATATTATAAGTGGAGGCAAATTGAATGTTTCATATTATAAGTGGAACCAAATTGATTGCTTCATATTATAAGTGGAGGCAAATTGAATGTTTCATATTATAAGTGGAACCAAATTGATTGCTTCATATTATAAGTGGAGGCAAATTGAATGTTTCATATTATAAGTGGAACCAAATTGATTGCTTCATATTATAAGTGGAGGCAAATTGAATGTTTCATATTATAAGTGGAACCAAATTGATTGCTTCATATTATAAGTGGAGGCAAATTGAATGTTTCATATTATAAGTGGAACCAAATTGATTGCTTCATATTATAAGTGGAGGCAAATTGAATGTTTCATATTATAAGTGGAACCAAATTGATTGCTTCATATTATAAGTGGAGGCAAATTGAATGTTTCATATTATAAGTGGAACCAAATTGATTGCTTCATATTATAAGTGGAGGCAAATTGAATGTTTCATATTATAAGTGGAACCAAATTGATTGCTTCATATTATAAGTGGAGGCAAATTGAATGTTTCATATTATAAGTGGAACCAAATTGATTGCTTCATATTATAAGTGGAGGCAAATTGAATGTTTCATATTATAAGTGGAACCAAATTGATTGCTTCATATTATAAGTGCAACTTAAATTTGATCGATTGAATTGGTTTTTTATTTTTCATATTAGAACATATTTGTAAGAATAAGATTGTCAAAATACTTTCCAGACTGAAGAAAGAGAGCGAACTGCCAAAAGCAAACAAACGTCAAACGACATTTTTAAGGAAGAATGAGTGATTTTTTTTTTTTTTTTTTTTTTTTTTTTTTTTTTTTTTTTTGCCAACGTGTAAAAGTCATATTATGCTGTCAAAAATGTGAAGAAGAAAAAAGTTGAGAAGTACAATGAAAGACAAAGTGTAAGAGACTGCTGACGGAGGTTGGTGGTAAGCAGTGACGGCTCGTAATGCAGAGATTATGATGGAAAATAGATTTTGGGGGTTAGACAGCGTCTATGACTCGTTGAGTACACCAGTTTTCGTTAGATAAGGGATGTTATACAACGTCCAGCGACTGTGTTACCACGTAGATTTGTGCACTCGTGATGCTGGCTAAACCAGGCTACCCCGAGCTGGATAAGATCAATACTGCCATTTTTATTTTCATCCCGTGTTTGTAATTCCAGTGTTTCTAATGTCTTCATAACATATTACATTTTCATCCCGTGTTTGTAATTCCAGTGTTTCTAATGTCTTCATAACATATTACATTTTCATCCCGTGTTTGTAATTCCAGTGTTTCTAATGTCTTCATAACATATTACATTTTCATCCCGTGTTTGTAATTCCAGTGTTTCTAATGTCTTCATAACATATTACATTTTCATCNCAATTGTTCTTGCTTACTAATAGACAACAGCACGCCAGAAGGAATTTAAAAGATGTAACTCAAGAATTCCTAAGACATCAAACTAGTGAACAAAACGTCTATCAAATAGGCTCTCTTATAACTTCTTCTAGAAACTATTAATCCTACAAACGTTGAACACACTAGTTCCCGTTCGATCACTGAAGTTTAGCAACGTTCAGCGAGGTTGTTCCATGTGGGTGTCCACCTGGGTTCGCACCCTCTAAATGCTGGCTATTTTTCCGTCCCAACCCAGGATGGAGATGGAAGGGGGAGATGTTCATGCAAGATGTAAACATAGGAGCAATTGTTCTTGCTTACTAATAGACAACAGCACGCCAGAAGGAATTTAAAAGATGTAACTCAAGAATTCCTAAGACATCAAACTAGTGAACAAAACGTCCTACAAATAGGCTCTTATAACTTCTTCTAGAAACTATTAATCCTACAAACGTTGAACACACCAGTTCCCGTTCGATCACTGAAGTTTAGCAACGTTCAGCAAGGTTGTTCCATGTGGGTGACCACGTGGGTTCGCACCGACTGTAATCTTCCCCTTTGCTGGCTACTAACTGTCTCCGTTCTACCTAAATTTTTAGAAGATTTAGTGGCATATTATAAAACTCTAAAGTCAGCGTCTATATCACGTTGAATACACCAGTTCCCGTTAGATCACTGAAGGTAAGCAACGTCCAGCGTGATTGTTCTATGTGGGTGTCCACGTGAATTCGTGGCTTCGTGATGCTGGCTATTTTTCCGGCCCAAACCCAGGATGGGTGAGGTTAATGTGGGTAGCTGGTTTGCAAGTTTCCAGCGATAAAGAGAAAAATATGGAGAATATTTTCATCATTAAGTTAGCATTTAATCAACTTGTTTGCAGTAGTCCTCCATTTCAGGTAGACTACTTTGTCTCAGGAATTAATTGATGTATAGGTCGGTTTCCTGTTGCCTTCCCTAGTCCTCCATTTCAGGTAGATTACTTTGTCTCAGGAATGAATTGATGTATAGGGCGGTTTCCTGTTGCCTTCCCTAGTCCTCCATTTTAGGTAGACTACTTTTTCCCAGGAATGATTGTCCTAGGAATGAATTGATGTATAGGGCGGTTTCCTGTTGCCTTCCCTATTTTCTTCGATATTAATATCTTCCATCCCGCTTTTGCAAAAGAAAATGTAGAAACAATCAAGGCAATGTCCAAATGTCCTGAGTGACTGATCAACGTATATTCGAAACTATTAATGCTACAGACTCGAAATTTGGCAGGGACCTTCGTTGCACCATGTAAGTGTGCATTAAGAAAGGATTTTGCACAATATTAATTCTAAGGGGTAGAAATCGCGAAAAGTATTTTTTTTTTTTATTTGTATCTTATTTAATACCAACTCTGGTGACCATACAACAACCCTGCGCATTAACTCCTCCTCTATCATTCTTATTAATTATTCATATCGATGCGTGCGCACACTTTTTGCACAAGTTGTGTACGTATTTGTGTAGGTAACCTCTAAATGAAATAATTATGCAAGGTTATTTATTTGATATTTGGGTCCATTAAGGGGATAATCTGAAATCTGAATTTTAATCCTATCAACCATTACCAAGATATGTGCGTAGTTTTAAGAATACACCTTGTTTGCGAAAATATAATTGGAATTTGTGGAACAAATTATCTAGATGAATTCGATTTGGGAAAGGATATTAACTTTTAAATAAATTAAAATAAAACAATTTCGAGATCGCGGAATTAAATCTCCTCAATTTTAGATTTTTGGTGGAACCGATCCCCAGTGTGAACACGGCTCCTATTTACAAAATTCAATATTTTACTCAAAGATATTACTTTTTGCACTGTGGAACACCTTTGTATCAAATTTCAGCTTTCTCGCTCATCCCGAAGTGGTAATTCTCAATTCCGATTTTTTGGTGGTGAAAACCGTCCATAAATCGGATAGAAACCGGAAATTTTCAAATTTAATATTTTTTATGGGGTCCTTATATACTATTTTGGGGGGGTCTATTCTCGGTCATTTTTCGTTATCTCCATTAGTTTGCCCAGAAAAAAATTGCAAAAAGACCCGCTAAATAGCGTCATTCTTGGCGGTAACTTGCTCCCACTTGAACTTTAATTTTTTCCTTTTTTATTACGCACCTACATACTAAAAGGAACCTGCGTGCCAAATTTCAACTCTCTACGTTTAGCCATCGTGGAGCTGCATTGATTATCAGTCAATCAATCAGTATACCAACTGGGCTTTGCGTTTTATAAGTATAGATTATAATTAGTGTTTTTGGTAAGTATTTTGTTTTAATTTATTTAAAAGTTACTATTTTTTAACACTTTAATTAACATGTTATTCACAGTTATTGTGGATACCTACGCGGAAAATACTAGAGAGCATCATAAATATTGCATGAAGAGAACAAGGTCCGAGACGGCCAGTCGAACAAGGGATTCATATGTGTTGCTTGTTGCGGTTAAAGGGAATAATGTTCTTCAGCCTTTGCAAGAATAAAAGTGTTTCCCTCCTTCAAATTCTATCAATTCTATTAGTCTCCTCATTTAAAACATTTAGAAATTTCTTCCGTAAAATCGTTTTGTCATTTTGGAATAATTCTGTGATAGGGTCGGGAAAAATTTGCAGCTTCCCAAACAGTTTGTCGTGAAAGTTTTTTTTTTTTACACTTCAGCTTCCGAAAGGATTTTGTACAATGTTCCATGAAATTATTCTTTCTTGCCTCAGAATCGCATCATACTCAATCTTTATTATTTGGCTTAACATCTCTTTAACATCTATTGTGGTCATTCAAGACGGGGGTTTTACTCTCCATTCGCTGGAAAATTACAAACCAGTTACCCACATTGACACCACTCAGTCTGGATTGGGCCTAAAAAAAAAGACAATATCACGCAGGCGCCAAACTCACGTGGATATTCAGATGGTACAACCTCGCTGAACGTTGCTTTATCTTCAGTGATCTAACGGAAACTGGTGTACTCATTACATCAGGGTATTACAGCAATTCTGTAGATTAGGCATACATTTTATGTTTCAAAATAATAATGTAAAATTTTATCTTTACTCTTATAAAATAGTAAAATTAGAGCTTGGCAATCCTAGGGTTAATAGACAGAGGCTTCTCAAAGTTACGTGATGCATATTTGAGGGACTTTATCGGTAGTCGTTCATTGAAGCAATAGCAATGAATATTTCTTTGTGTTATTATGTTTCACAATGTTTGTGGGCATCATAGCATTGCAAGGTATTTTCAACATTCACTCCAATATCACTTCAGCCTAAGTTACATTTTAACAATTCTACATTATGCTACTTGTCGCTATTACCATAGCTACTCAATTGTCCTCAGGAGGCTGAGTCATCCCCAATCACAACCAGACCAAGTAGAAAATTTGAAAAAAAAAAAAAACATTCATCACATTTTCGCCCCGTCCAGGAATTGAACCCGGAATCTCTTTGGTACAAGCCGAGTGTGATGAGCACTCTGTCATGGAGACGTCATTGATGCGTTTTTCAAAACTATTTAGCTCTGGACCAGAGCTAAATAGTTTTGAAAAACGCATCAATGAGAACGTCTCAAGCTAATCATACTTTGTTCTACCAATCAGAATAATTGGGATCAAATTACATTTTAAATTATTTAAAATATAAACATCAAAATCAGCAGTTTTCGACTATTATATCATTTTTATAAAACTCTGTCATCAAAATAAACTAAAATAATAGAATAAATTAGGAAAAAAACTATGCATAGAACAATGGGTCTGGAACCGTGGAGTAGTATATGGAGCCTTTTTTTAAAAAAAAAAATATAAAAATAATTAAAATTCGCTTTTTCACCGATCCAGTGGGGTCAACTTCCAAATCTTAAATAGAATCACATACTTTGCGATACTTTTCAAAAAGTACTTGTAATTAGAAGTATTCTATATATATATAAAAGTATGTAATCTATGTGTATGCTCTGATCGCGTTTTCATTTTGTCTGTTGTAATGTTGATAACTGAGGCCCTCCGAAATTTAAATTAAGATATCTGCGGGCCTATTTTAAATAGACATTTCAAATTTGTGCCAAAATACTTCAAAATACAAGTACTTTTTAGAAACGCATCGCAAAATATGTGGTTTCATTTAAGATTTTCAAGCTGGCCCCCCCTGGAACGGCACCTGATCACCTGATGTTAAAAAATTGAAACTGCTGTGACGGTTGCTTCTACGATAGAACGATGGCTACTCCAAGTGTAAATCCTGGGAGTTTCCACGTTTATCTTGACGTCTTTCGTGTGCCTGGTATTGTGACGGATACCTCCTCGATAAAACGCCAGCAACTCCAAGGCTAAATCCTTGGAGTTTCGTCCACTTTATTTAACGTCTTTCGACGAAGTAAGATTTAAATGGAAGAATTAATTAAGACGAAAGTTTGGAAATAATAATAATATAAATCACTAATGTTCTTTATTGATGGTAAAATAATAAATAAATAAATATATAGATGTTAATTAAATATTAAAATGGATGTTAGTTATAATTCAAATAATATTAAATGGTACTTAATAATTAAAATATTATCTTCTTTCTAAATATAAAATGTCTTGATGCTTCCAAGTCTAAAAACTGACTAACTGGTGATCAATGTGCACTGCTGCAACTCACTCGGCTCGATATTCAGCAAAGTGCTGATTCAGTTAATAGGAAAATAAACGGACAGAGTGGCGTGATATTATTATGGGCAGTGGTGGCGTTACACCGCATAGAAAATATTTCCCCTTCAATATAATGGGACACTTGTTTTAGAGCTTTTTCGAAAAACAAATCCGTTCTCGAGATACTTCGAGTGGCTCGTTTATTTAAACACCCTGTATTGAGCGTTGCTTTGGTCACTCAAAGTTGAAGTTGAATCAGCAGATTGTTCTTCCACAAAAAGCAGCTTTTGAAAAAGATATCAAAACTAACAATGGTGATGTTATGTAAAATAATAACCACATTGTTTGGGGAAAACAAATGCTGTGATGGTTACATACTTGTGCCGCAGTATCTCCCTACTTTTGAGAGCTACTTGAAACTCTTGAGAGTTACTTGAGCTTCACATAGCCTCATTAAAATATTACCCACAGCCTTTTCTTTAACCCTTTCGCAATCTTAGGACAAAATCTGTATGTTAATGTTTGTCTATCGGAATGTAATTGTAGATAGTTCTAACTGTAGATAGTTCTAATTGTAGATAGTGGGTTTGTTAAGTATAAAAGGTGTTGTAAATATTGTAACCTAATGGTGGCTTTGTTAATTATAAAAGCTGTTGTGAATATTGTAACCTAATGGTGGGTTTGTTAATTATAAAAGCTGTTGTAAATATTGTAACCTAATTGTGTGTTTGTTAATTATAAAAGCTGTTGTGAATATTGTAACCTAATGGTGGGTTTGTTATTTATAAAAGCTGTTGTGAATATTGTAACCTAATGGTTGGTTTGTTAATTATAAAAGCTGTTGTGAATATTGTAACCTAATGGTCATCAGATTTGTCGTTAGTCCTGAAAGAAGCGTTCGTAGCGTGGGAAAAAAACGTCCCGTCGTGGGGAAAAATCTTTCATCAGATTTGTCGCTAGTCCTGAAAGAAGCGTTCGTCGTGGGGAAAAAAACCTTTCATACAAATAGCCCAGGATGTCAGATTCCATTGCCTCTAAAAACTGTATCTACTATGTATTTCGTGCGGGTGCATAAAATAGAATGTTTCCTCCAGGACAAATCCAACCCAGTTTGACCCAATCACCGTGGTCGCAACGGAATCCATCTGCGTAAATAACTAAACCCCCCAAAAAACACTTTGTGTGCAAAAAAAAAAGCCAAGAAAATGTTCCTTATCCAACAAACATTAAATTCATGTGGTTCGTCTCTCCCACAAAAAATCTCCTGAAAATTGTAGGCACAAAGGAATTGATATCTTATAAATGCCAAGTTTATGTCATCTCGAAACAAATTCCCCACAAAGGAGGTGATATCATATGAGCGCCAAGTTCTTGTCAACTGAAAATTATTAACCTCCAAGCATTATGCGAGAGCTACAAACAAAAACACAATCAATTTTTTTACCCCGGGCACTTGGGGCACATTTCACGGAATAATTATGTCTGTCTATTGTCTAATAACTATTCACTGCAAGTATAGGCCATCAATATTCAGATAAAATGTGCGCCAAATGCCCGGGGTAAAAAAATTGATTGTGTTTTTGTTTGTAGCTCTCGCATAATGCTTGGAGGTTAATAATTTTCTATTGACAAGAACTTGGCGATTTTATAAGCGTGATGACGAAAAAAAAGTGATATGACGGATGACAGAATTTTTGATAATATTTTATTTACTTATTCATTTTAGTCTAAGGATTGGGAATTATTTAGGTGCCCGTGCCCCCCCCCACCCCTCCCTCTCAATGGAATAAAAAACATAGCGGATGACCATTCATTTGATTTTTTAAAAAAATATTTTACGTAATTAGGTATAATGAAATTTGAGAAACACCGCCCGCTAAAAAAAAACTGTGCGGGGCACGTGCCCCCCCCGGGCCCTCCCCTATATCCGCGCATGGTAAATAAATTTACTTCCAGCGAAAGAAAGGAATGGGAGTAAGAGAGTGACAGAGAGAAAAAGAAGAAGAGGAAGAAAAAAAGTTTCAAGTATTATTGACTGTTGTGTGTTGGGGGCATTATTAGTATCAATCTGATTATTGATGAATCACAACGACAAGCTATACAGGGTGTCCCAAAATTCTGAGACCACCTGAATATCTTTTGAACGGCTTTATGTCGAGTTTTGAAATTTTGCATGATATTATATCCCAAATTAAACCAACTGATGGTCTGAGCAATTTTTCAGGAGCGGGTCCCATGTGGCGCCTCTAGGGTGTCCAACATTTGTTTTTTTAAATACGAACTCCCATCTTGTGATAAAGAAATTGGAAGTACTTTGCGAAAAATTTCACACGTCTAGCGTGTTTGGTTTTAAAAAAATGGCGGCCATTTGAAATTTCCAAGATATGACTTCCAAGAGTGTCTAAAACTAGGCGAATTATTTCTAAAATTAGACGAAGTGTCTAAAACTAGGCGAATTGTGTCTAAAAAGCAGGTCCCTCAATATTGGAGTTCTATGCAATATCCCATTGTAAATAATTTGCCTAGTTTTAGACACTCTTGGAAGTCATAGCTTGGAAAATTCAAATGACCGCTATTTTGAAACCAAACACGCTACGCGTGTGAAATTTCAAAGTACTTCTAATTATATTGCCTTTCTGAGAATGTATCACAAGATGGGGGTTCGTATTTAAAAAACAAAAGTTGGACCCCCTGGGCGCCACATGGGACCCGCCCATGAAAAACTATTCACACCATCAGGTGATTTAAATTGGGATATAATACCATGCAAAATTTCAAAACTCCACACATAAAGCCGTTCAAAAGATATTCAGGTCTCGGATTTTTGGGCCACTCTGTATAGCACAACAAGTTTTTCAAATCTTAATGACCATCACAAATTTTATTTTTCATTCTGCTTGTTATAATGTTGGGCTCAGTGGCGAATATACTAATTGTAGTTTGGCTCATATTATTGGACAACTACAGATAGCGAAACCAGAACCATGCGCGGATATAGGGAAGGGCTCGGGGGGGCACGTGTCCCGCCCAGTTTTTTTTAGCAGGCGGTGTTTCTCAAATTTCATTATACCTAATCACGTTTTTCTTTAAAAAAAATCAAATGAATGCTGATCCGCTGTGTCTTTTATCCCTTTGTGAGGGGGTGGGGGGGGNGGGGGGGGGGGGGGGGGGTACAGGACCCTAAATAATTCCCAATCCTGATACTAAAATGAAAAAAGTAAATAAAAAATTGTCAATTTTCTGCCATTCGTCATAGCACCTTTTTATGAAACCCTTATGAAATGTATTTGTGGTAAGCTCTACAGCTTTTAACAAATTAGATATCGTATCTCGATAAACATTGAATTAAAAAGTAATGCCCAGGACTCGAAACCCCCGGTCTCTAGGTTACGAGTCCCTCCCCCTCTCCCCTCTAAATTTTCTATTAGGTATATTGTGCGACTGTGCCCCCCCCCCACACAAAACAAGAGGACTATATCCGCGCATGAACAGAACAAAGATAAACATTTCATGTGAGATTTTTAAATCTATGGATAGAATGTTATTTATGAGTGGTAAAGAGTATTAACTTCTAAATTAAATTAATACAAAACAGTTACCAAAAATTTTGTTATAATTTATTTCAAAAGTTAAGAAAGTAGGTATTAGGTATTTACAAGTAAAATCATTCATATACAAAGAAATGGAAGAATTATTATTTGGAATGGGGCTTTGTTAGATTTGGTGCTTAAAAATTTCAAAATTAGAAGGACAAACCTAGTTATTCTCAGTGGCGGATTTACCGTACAGGCAACAGAGGTCTTGGTCCAGGGTGGCAGAAATTAGGGATTATGACGAAAAGTTTTTCCCGATTTTGCAGCTCACAAGTCAAGACGCAAAGACTTGTAAATGTAAGTGTTGAAAGGAGACGTATTTGATGCGGGTACCAGACAGATACTATTATTTATTTTTGGAGCAAGTTACAAACTTAAAATGTGGTTTAATATAATTTATGGGGGGGGGCATTTTTTTAGCCAGTAAAATAATAAACCCATGTGTCACATTGGCAGAGTTTTTTTAAAAAAAGAATCGAAAATTATGAAGTGGACAGTTATTCGTGCCAGGCAGTACATTGAATATTCAAAATGTACGGGTTCAGCCATCACGATTAGTCATGTGGAAAAATTACCATCGGGTACTTTTTCCTTTCAGCCGCCACTATTAACGATATTATAAACAAGAAGAAGAAGAAAGAGATTTCCCATTTATTGCTTCTCTGAAGGATCATCATAGTTAAAGTTTTGAGTCCTTGAGTCTTGTAAATTCATTTCAGTTTTATTTTATCGACTTTTTATAAGTTCCTGATATTTATGGGTGAGTTTGTTTTCCGTTTTGACGTTAAATTTTACCATCATTGAAAAGCAAAGTTTTGTCTGTTGATGAATGCTCAATATTCTCTTGTCATCTTCGCCGTCCAGGATCATTATCGTAAAAAAAAAAACTAACAGACAAACTCTGAGTCTTGACTGATGATCAACTCCCAATCCTTCCCAAGATAAAGATGGGAGTGAAGGAATGGTTGGAGAGTGAAGAAAATAGAGAGTTCCGTATTTGTAATGAACACAAACCCTGAGTCCTGACTGATGATCAACTCCCAACCCTTTCCAAGATAATGATGGGAGTGAAAGAATGGTTGGAGAGTAAAGAAAATAGAGAGTTGGTAAGTCAGTATTTGTAATCAACACAAACCCTGAGTCCTGACTGATGATCAACTCCCAACCCTTCCCAAGCTAAAGATGTGAGTGAAGGAATGGTTGGAGAGTGAAGAAAATAGAGAGTTGGTTAGTCATTATTTGTAATCAACACAAACACTGAGTCCTGACTGATGATCAACTCCCAACCCTTCCCAAGATAAAGATGTGAGTGAAGGAATGGTTGGAGAGTGAAGAAAATAGAGAGTTGGTCAGTCATAACTTGTAATCAACACAAACCCTGAGTCCTGACTGATGATCAACTCCCAACCCTTCCCAAGATAAAGATGTGAGTGAAGGAATGGTTGGAGAGTGAAGAAAATAGAGAGTTGGTCAGTCAGTGTTTGTAATCAACACAAACCCTGAGTCCTGACTGATGATCAACTTCCAACCCTTCCCAAGATAATGATGGGAGTGAAGGAATGGTTGGAGAGTGAAGAAAATAGAGAGTTGGTCAGTCAGTATTTGTAATCAACACAAACTCTGAGTCCTGACTGATGATCAACTCCCAATCCTTCCCCAGATAAAGATGGGAGTGAAGGAATGTTTGGAGAGTGAATAAATTAGAGAGTTGGTCAGTCAGTATTTGTAATCAACACAAACTCTGAGTCCTGACTGATGATCAACTCCCAATCCTTCCCAAGATAAAGATGGGAGTGAAGGAATGTTTGGAGAATGAAGAACATAGAGAGTTGGTCAGTCAGTATTTGTAGAGTCACCACATTCGACACCATTACCTACCACATTTTTTGGTTTATTATTTTCAATAATGAACCTTTGGTTCATTATTACCCACCCTCAAAATTTGATATTATACGTTACAAAGTAGACGGACAAAAATCTTTTTGTCTGCCGTACGCCGTGATGGGCACTTTTGCCACTTAGTGTTGACCGTTTTGGATGAAATTTGGTATATAGCTCCCATCTGGGCTCTTATTGTTCACGGAAACTTTTGGGTGCAATCGAATACACCCTTGGCGATTTTTGCCACTTTTAGCGGATTTCATTATTGCTGTCTAAAAGGAGAATGATAAGAGCTAGAAATTTGAAATTTTGTACGTATGTCATATTTGTGGTCTCAGCTAGCTCCGAAACTTTTGGGTTCAATCAAATATATCGCTGGCGATATTTACCGCTTTAAACAGTTTTCATTGATCCTGTCTAAAAAGAGAATGGTAAGAGCCAGAGACTTCAAATTTAGTAAGTATGTCAAATTTAGGGTGTAATTACGCCCCAGATTTGGAAACGTCACGAGAACCCCCCTCAATTTTTTGGGGGGTAACCCCTCATTTTTTTGCCAAAAAAATAATAAACCCAGGTGTCACATTGGCGGAGTTTTTTATAATGGGGTCGAGGTGGAATATGGGTTGAGGTTCTTTATTATTTTATTCCTTTTGTACTATTATACGAGTAATTAAGGCCGTACCCAGGGGGGAGGGTCCATGGGGTCCAGACGCACCCCCCCCCCGAAATTTCATTATTTTTCTTTATGCATGACATATATATGTAATAATGTAAGGTGTAACTCATCACCAACAAGAAGAACAACAACATCAAAAAGAACATCAGCTTCCATGATCATAATTTGATGTCCTAAAGGGTCCCCAGTTGAAGATAGCCCCATGAGACCCGAAATTTGTCAATTTAATATACAAAGAGTGTCTTTTTTAAATTTAATCAAAATTGGAGTGATATTGCCAATTTTAGAGAAGTGATCCGAATTTGATGTTTGCCTAGATGAAGATAGTGCCATGAGACTGATTAGACCCAAACTTTATCGATAATATGTTACAAAGAGTGTCTGTTTTAAGTATCATGATTGGAGTTGTATTGCCACTTTAAAAGAAGTGATACCACCACAGTCGTACCTAAGTAGCACCAACGTCAAAATCTGAGAAGATTTAAAGTCAAAATCTCGAATTAAAAGAAGTGATACCACCACAGTCGTACCTAAGTAGCACTAACGATCAAAATCTGAGAAGATTTAAAGTCAAAATCTCGAATTAAAAGAAGTGATACCACCACAGTCGTACCTAAGTAGCACCAACGATTAAAATCTGAGAAGATTTAAAGTCAAAATCTCGAATTAAAAGAAGTAATACCACCACAGTCGTACCTAAGTAGCACTAACGATCAAAAGCTGAGAAGATTTAAAGTCAAAATCTCGAATTTTTTGTCGAACTTCAGAGCCGAAATGAAGCAACCAAGCTGGTACATAATAAAGTGTATGTTATTTTATCCCCGTGTTTTTAAACAAGAACAAAAAAACAATCACATTTGTCATAGAAAATCTATATAAGATCTACAAACCTGATATTGCAAATAAGCTAAACTAACAAATGAACAAATATTAAATAATAATATGATTACAAATAACAAATAATAATATATAAATTGTAATCTAATACATTATTGGGAAGACAGCTTTTGCTTGCATTACCTGAAGCGAACCGAAAATGCAAGTAATGCAGCTAGGTAATTGACTAATACTAACATAAATATTGTACCATTGCATTATATTATGAACTAACATACACCTACATAACTTAATATGAAAAGAAGGATGTTGGGGGGGGGGGGGGGGGGGAAAAAATTNGGGGGGGGGGAGGTGGAACAAATTTGGAAAATGGAAAGAAGAATAATAAAGATTGAAAATTACTATATCTTCACTTGAATATATTGTAATTTTCAACCTTCATTATGATTTTACTTGACATATTTTTGTATAAATTAACATGAAAAGAATGATGTTTGGGGAAGGTGGAACAAATTTGGGGATTTTAAATAACTTAACGATGTTCGGGGAAGGTGGAACAAATTTGGGGATTTTGAATAACTTAACATGAAAATAAGGATTTTCAGGGAAGGTAGAACAAATTTGGGGATTTTGAATAACTTAACATGAAAAGAAGGCTTTTCGGGAAAGGTGGAACAAATTCGGGGATTTTTAATAATTTAACATGAAAAGAAGGATGTTCGGGGAAGGTGGAACAAATTTGGCGATTTTGAATAACCTAAAATGAAAAGAAGGATGTTCGGGGAAGTTGGAACAAATTTTGGGATTTTGAATAACTGAACATGACAAGAAAGATGTTCGGGGAAGGTGGAACAAATTTTGGGATTTTGTATAACTTAACATGAAAAGAAAAAAAAAAGGTGGAACAAATTTGGAATTGTGTATAACTTAACATGAAAAGAGGGATGTTCGGGGAAGGTGGAACAAATTTGGGGATTTTGAATAACTCAATATGACAAGAAGGATATTCGGGGAAGGTGGTTGGGGATTTTGTATAACTTAACATGAAAAGAAGGCTTTTCGGAAAAGGTGGAACAAATTTGGGGATTTTAAATACCTTAACATGAAAAGAAGGCTTTTCGGGGAATTGTGTTACTCCAAATCCTGTTACCCAGATCTGGCACTGAATTATTAAAAGTACAGCCTTTGTCAATGAAACAATATCAAACAATTGCCCGAAATACAGATCAGAAAAGTCAACATTCAGTTGACCTTACCAACCTAGAACATAATATATGTAATATTCCGGAGTAATCCATTTGGGACGGTCTGTCAACACGTCAAACCCGTTAACAACAAAATGCTTTATTGTAATAACGTCTCCAAGGCAATCAATGTCAACATGAATAGCAACAAACACAATCAAGCAACACCTGTATTGATTACTCAACAGCTCAACACCTTCTATTTTCATCTGTCATCTGCAGATTTCCCGTTGACATATTTCCTTCGTATTTTACCTCTTTTGAATTTTCCGATAAAGTGGTGTTTTTATTAGAAGAGATAGACTGATGTAAAGGGTGGTCCATGAAATATTTAATGTTTGGAAATATTTACATTCGACTGTTTAGCAACTATCAAATTGTCTGCTTCGGGTGTTTCTCCAAAAACAAATTTGGGGATTTTGAATAACTTAACATGAAAATAAGGCTTTTCAGGGAAGGTGGAACAAATTTGGGGATTTTGAATAACTTAAAATGAAAATAAGGCTTTTCAGGGAAGGTGGAACAAATTTGGGGATTTTGAATAACTTAAAATGAAAATAAGGCTTTTCAGGGAAGGTAGAACAAATTTGGGGATTTTGAATAATTTAACATGAAAAGAAAAATGTTCGGGGAAGTTGGAACAAATTTGGGGATTTTGTATAACTTAAAATGAAAAGAAGGATGTTCGGAGAGAGTGGAACAAATTTGGGGATTTTGTATAACTTAACATGAAAAGAAGGCTTTTCGGAAAAGGTGGAACAAATTGGGGGATTTTAAATACCTTAACATGAAAAGAAGGCTTTTCGGGGAATTGTGTTACTCCAAATACTGTTACCCAGATCTGGCACTGAATTATAGGTTCATTAAATGTACAGCCTTTGTCAATGAAACAGTATCAAACAATTGCCCGAAATACAGATCAGAATATCAACATTCAGTTGACCTTACCAACCTAGAACATAATATATGTAATATTCCGGAGTAATCCATTTGGGACGGTCTGTCAACACGTCAAACCCGTTAACAACAAAATGCTTTATTGTAATAACGTCTCCAAGGCAATCAATGTCAACATGAATAGCAACAAACACAATCAAGCAACACCTGTATTGATTACTCAACAGCTCAACACCTTCTATTTTCATCTGTCATCTGCAGATTTCCCGTTGACATATTTCCTTCGTATTTTACCTCTTTTGAATTTTCCGATAAAGTGGTGTTTTTATTAGAAGAGATAGACTGATGTAAAGGGTGGTCCATGAAATATTTAATGTTTGGAAATAATTACTTTCGACGGTTTAGCAACTATCAAATTGTCTGCTTCGGGTGTTTCTCCAAAAACAAATTTGGGGATTTTGAATAACTTAACATGAAAATAAGGCTTTTCAGGGAAGGTGGAACAAATTTGGGGATTTTGAATAACTTTAAATGAAAATAAGGCTTTTCAGGGAAGGTGGAACAAATTTGGGGATTTTGAATAACTTAAAATGAAAATAAGGCTTTTCAGGGAAGGTAGAACAAATTTGGGGATTTTTAATAATTTAACATGAAAAGAAAAATGTTCGGGGAAGTTGGAACAAATTTGGGGATTTTGTATAACTTAAAATGAAAAGAAGGATGTTCGGAGAGAGTGGAACAAATTTGGGGATTTTGTATAACTTAACATGAAAAGAAGGATGTTCGGGGAAGGTGGAACAAATTTGGTTTTTTTGAATAACTTAACATGAAAGTAAGGCTTTTCAGGGAAGGTGGAACAAATTTGGGGATTTTGAATAACTTAAAATGAAAATAAGGCTTTTCAGGGAAGGTGGAACAAATTTGGGGATTTTGAATAACTAAATAAGGCTTTTCAGGGAAGGTGGAACAAATTTGGGGATTTTTAATAATTTAACATGAAAATAAAAATGTTCGGGGAAGTTGGAACAAATTTGGGGATTTTGTATAACTTAACATGAAAAGAAAGATGTTCGGAGAGAGTGGAACAAATTTGGGGATTTTGTATAACTTAACATGAAAAGAAGGATGTTCGGGGAAGGTGGAACAAATTTGGGTTTTATGAATAATTTAACATGAAAAGAAGGACGTTGGGGGAAGATGGAACAAATTTGGGGATTTTAAATAATTTAACATGGTAAAAACGATGTATAAAATTGTCTGCTTCGGGTGTTTCTCCAAATGTGTAAGGCTCTATACGAAATCATGATCTTTCAGTCATCTATTGACCTCCTTAATGCGCAGGGGTAAACCTCCCCCCAGGAAAGACCAGCATAAATATCACTCAATCACAATCTGTAAAAATATGACACAACATTCAAGGGACTTTCCTTATCTAAAAAAAATGGGTGTGTGTATTTATGTACGCACGTGAGAAGCTATACTTCTTTTTAAAAATAAATTTAATAATTTTTCAAAAAAACATACTACCCCACCCGCGGAGGTATACTCAAAACCTTCGAACTATGAAACAGAGGCCTTGCCACTGAGCCACAATATTTTATGGATCAGTTTTTCATAACTAACTCCATCTTCATCATTTCTTCATAACTTCATCTGTGTTACACTAATGCGGTAATAATTTTGTGTTATAGGTGCGCGCGCATCTTAAAATTTCACTCCATTCATTTTTTCATAACGCACCTAAGGAAGTTAAACTTCAATAATGAAAATATTGTAATAACTGAATTTTTCGATGTCGAGTTTTCAATGCATAAACATGTTTTGAAGTCCCTAAAGCATAAAGGTGTGAACTATGTTCCAGAAGTCCTACCCGGTGCCCATAACTTTTGAACCGCTTGGAATTTTGGAATTCTGTTTGCTTCTAGGGACAGAAAATGGCTCATGACCATTCGAATGGTGATATCAGTATCCAGGTTCGAATCCCGGAAGTGGCTTTTTTTGACACAAAGAGTCGATTTCTCGGGCAATTTAAATGGAATCGTACAAATATTTTTTTGAAAAATAAAAGTGCCAATAAAACAAGAAATATTCCCATTTTTGTTTTTTCAAAAAAATAATCAGGGGCGGAGTCAGAGGGGTTCAAAGTCAAAACTTGTTACACCCTGTATAACGAAAAACGAATATTATTTTGATGTAGAAAATCGGTAAGAGTGGCTAAAAAAGGTTTTCCATCTACATAAGTAATAAAAATAACAACTTTTAAGTTTTATCAGTGCAGTAGATCGGGAAAACCAAATCTCGTATTTCTAGAAAACGGCCATTTTGGGTTAGAAGGTCTGAAGTAAGTATACGATTTAAGAATTAAAATGGGAAGTGGCCTCAATAAGGAACCATTTTAGCCAAAAAAAATAATTACTAACCCTCAAATACATTCACAACAGGGCCGTATTAATGAGAAAATTTCAATGGAAAAACTGCATACAAATAGAAGTGTTCTTAATATGCAGTTTTTCTATGGAAATTTTCTCATTAATCCGGCCCTGTTGTGAATGAGTGTGAGGGTTAGTAATTATTTTTTTTTGGCTAAAATGGTTCCTTATTGAGGCCACTTCCCATTTTAAGTCTTAAATCGTATACTTACTTCAGACCTTCTAACCCAAAATGGCCCATTTCTAAAAGTCGTCATTTTTTCCTCTGGTAGAATTACGAGATTTGGTTTTCCCGATCTACTGCACTGATAAACCTTAAAAGTTGTTATTTTTATTACTTATGTAGATGGAAAACCTTTTTTGAGCCACTCTTACCGATTTTCTACATCAAAATAATATTCTTTTTTCGTTATACAGGGTGTAACAAGTTTTGGTTTTGAACCCCTCTGGCTCCGCCTCTGATTGTTTTTTTTGAAAAAACAAAAATGGAAATATTCTTTATTTTATTTTCACTTTTATTTTTCAGAAAAATATTTGTACCATTCTATTTAAATTTCCCGAGAAATTGACTCTTTGTGTCAAAAAAAGCCACTTCCGGGATTCGAACCTGGATACTGATATCACCATTCGAAAGGCAATAGGCCCTTTTATATCCCTAGAAACAAACAGAATTCCGAAATTCCAAGCGGTTCAAAAGTTATGGGCACTGGGCAGAACTTCTGGGACATACTGTCAAGAACGGTAGCATTGGTCTCAAGAACGGTAGCATTGGTGTGGCTCTAATAAATTTATTGCGCCTTAGAGTCATGGCCATTCCCGTACTAATAGTATTTTATGATTTCCCTTACTAAAATCAGAAAACCAACTCTACCTCGAAAAACGTTGGCAGTTTTTTTGCAAACTATGTCCTCAATTATGGTTTAAAAGGCAACCTAAATCTTTCTCGTTTTGAGTTGATATGTTGTCGCGACTAAATTTAAGATATGACGTCTCCGTGGGATCACACTCGGCTTGCACCAAGGAGGTTCCGGGATCGAGTCCTGGACGGGTGGAAAATTTTGAAAAAGATTTTTAAAATTTTCTACTTGGTCTGGTTGTGATTGGGGGTAACTCAGGCTCCTGAGGACAATTGAGTAGCTATGATAATAGCGACAAGTGGTAGCATTATAAGGTAATTCTTAAAGTGTACCTGAGTCTTAGTGATATTGGAGTGATTGTTGAGAATATCTTGTAATTCTATGAGGCCCAAAAAATGGTGACATAATAACACAAAGAAATACACATTTACATTACATGTTTTACAAATTTCAGATATCGGACCATGACCGGCTAAATTCGGTCAAAAATCGAAAAATCAGCCGTAAATAGAAAACGGTTTGTCATTTTTGAATTCTCATATTTTTTCTGGTGTTTCAGCCTATGATTTCGGGGAGTCCATTCTCATCAATTTTTTCGATATCTCTTACCGTTTTGGCTAAACAATTATTGATACTTACATACATACACAGATACACACATTTAAAGTTACATTTTAGCCAACGATCATACCACGTTGAATACACCAGTTCCCGTCAGATCACTGAAGTTAAGCAACGTCCGGGCGTGATCAGTACTTGGATGGGTGACCGCTTGGGAACACCACGTATTGTTGGCTTTTTCCGGCCCAACCCAGGCTGGGTGAGGTCAATGTGGGTAGCTGGTTTGCAAGTTTCCATCGAATGGATGGTAAAACCCCCGTCTTGAATGACCAATAGATGTTAAAGAGACGTTAAGCCAAATTAAAAAAAAAGTTACATTGAGTTTTATACGTTTTTGAACATGTTATGTGAATAAAATTTATACGCTAAATTTCAAACTCTACCTCGCAAAAATTACTAAAATTAGCAAAACCTGGTCGCATGATAAAATTAATATTATGCATTAGGTGCCAAATTTCAAATTCTAGGTTCAAGAGTTCTTTTTAGGCAACATTCATGAAAACCAATTTGTGAACGACCCTCTATCACTAACTTATTACCGTTCTAAGATATTTTGTAGACACACACATGAACCAATGGCTGAAACTCGACTCGACTCGGGACCTCAAAACGGGTTTTGGCATTGAAAATTCGACATCGAAAATTTCAGCCCATTACAATACATTCTTTTTTATATTTTTTATTCTACTGTTCTCTTTTCATATCTACTCAGGTATTTTGGTGGAGCATTTGTCACTACTATAGGTACTAGCGTTACGAATCTACCACCCTACTTCCTGATCAACCAAACGTGCTCTCATGTTACACCCACTATATAGATAAATATAAGATACACATTTTACCTTTCAAAAACTTTTTTTTAAATAAAAAATGAAAGTGCAAAAAAGCAATAGCAAAATTGAGAAATAGGAGGAGACTGTAAAATGTAAAAAGCAATAATAAAATTGAGAAATATTGAAAGTGGATCAGTGGAGGAGACTGTAAATTGTAAAAAGCAATAATAAAATTGAGAAATATTGAAAGTGGATCAGTGGAGGTGATTGTAAATTGTAAAAAGCAATAAAAAAATTGAGAAATATTGAAATTGGATCAGTGGAGGAGACTGTAAATTTTAAAAAGCAATAAAAAAATTGAGAAATATTGAAAGTGGATCAATGGAGGAGACTGTAAATTGTAAAAAGCAATAATAAAATTGAGAAATATTGAAAGTGGAAAAGTGGAGGTGACTGTAAATTGTAAAAAGCAATAAAAAAAATTGAGAAATATTGAAATTGGATCAGTGGAGGAGACTGTAAATTTTAAAAAGCAATAAAAAAATTGAGAAATATTGAAAGTGGATCAGTGGAGGAGACTGTAAATTGTAAAAAGCAATAAAAAAATTGAGAAATATTGAAACTGGATTAGTGGAGGAGACTGTAAAATCTAAAAAGAACCGACCTGGGGGGTCGGTTCCACCAAAAATCTAAAATTGAGGAGATTTATTAATTCCGCGATCTCGTAATTGTTGTTGAATTTTGTAACCGTAGCGAAGCACGGGAAAACAGCTAGTATATTAATAACTGTGGTACCTAACTAGAAAATTATAGCATCACCACTGATTTCTGTCAACTCTTTATCTCCAATCAAATCATCCTTCGGGGAAATCCGATAGTAAGAAAAGAAAAATGTAATAAACTAAAAGAAAATCTGAAAATGCGGAAAATCAAATTTCATTTGATAGTCTAATATTTCATGCATTTCGTGTGTTAGTATAGGTACCTCTGTCTCTTTTATACCTTTGTGAAAACGAAAATATAGGCAGAAAAAAAAGGAGGTAATAATTTATATTTTGATAAACTCGTTCCACTCAGTCTCGCCCATTCCACTCTCACACATGGGAGAATAATTGTGAATGGGGAAGTGTGATTGTGTTATGCAATATATGACTCAATAATTGCAAACAAAATGTACTGCCCACTGCCCATGCCTGAAACATGAGGAGAAATACGATATTCTAGAATTACTTTTCCCGAACATTTGAAAAACAAAAAAAGCGGGGAAAGATTTTGTATCTTCTCTCACTGAACGAACAGGGGTATAATTTTAATTTTGTGTCACTTTTTTTTCTCGTGACGATTTCGGGCAAAATCGTTAGCCGATTAGTTTTCGGGTCAACTGTGGGGACAAAAAACAAACCTTTTAAATGTATATTTTTCCCTTATAAAATATTGAATCATTATTGTGAACGTTAGTGAACTCCATTTTTGACCTCCGGTATACATATATCACGAAATACACTTGTATATGTGTATGTATGTATGCTAGGCGATACAAGCCACATTTTTCATCCGGTATTGACTAAATTTGGTATACATGTTTAGTACATAATAGAAATTTGCTGTATAGTTAGTTATTGGGGGCCAGAGGGCCCAATATTGTGTTTTTTAAAAATGATTTATATCTTTTTAGCGGTTTGTTGTATAAACATAAAATTTAACTTTACGGCTGCTGTTAAGGGTCTTTTCTCTTTTGAACTTTTGGGGCCCTGACCCCACCCCAAGGGTTCCAATATTTTTTTTTTTTTGAAAATGATTTTTTAATATTTGATTAGGATACATATTTTTTCTATGAATGACTACAACACTAACGTGAACACCTGATCAGCTCGATGCACTACTAAAAAGTTGCTAACACAATTCCATAGAATGTCATAAGTTGACATGGACTCCTGATGATTGATAGCACAATCATGCAGTGCCTGGACTGTTTTCTAGCATATAGCTGACAAAGGGGCAGTTAGGGGACGTTATAGGTTTAGTTGTTCAGCATGATCGGTTGGGTTTCAATTCCATCCTAAGTTAGAAATTGAGTTGAACATAACTTCCCCATGCCACTCGACCGGGGTATTTGCCTGGCTGCGTCTGGGCAAATATTTTACGGTCAAGAAGCGGGGTGTACCTTAAAACGATTCCCATCCTCGTCTTCCCCTTTTTCGGTTAGGGTTAATAATAAAATGTTGGTGTGCACATTTTGTTGGATAACTTACTTTACTCTACATATACGTCACCCAATGGTGGTGAAAGGTTTTTGGGTGCAATCGAATACACCATTGGTGGCTGTTGCCGCTTTTTAGCGGTTTTCAGTATTGCTGTCGAAAAAGATAATTGTAAGAGCTGGAGATTTGAAATTTTCTATGTCAATTATGTCATATTTGGGGTCCCAGTAAACTTCGAAACTTTTGGGTGCAATCAAATATTCCGATGTCGGTTTTTATCGCTTTTTAACGGTTTTCATTAATTCTGTCTAAAAAGATAATGGTAAGAGCCAGAGATTTGAAATTTAATATGTATGCCAAATTTAGGGTCTATTTACGCCCAGCATTTTTTTTTTTGGGGGGGGGTATTTTTTAGCTAGTAAAATAAGTTTTTTTTTATTACATTTTCAAGCGTTTCTGTAATACGAATATGTTTTTCTTATCATCAAAACATAACATTGTACCTAACATCAAGGGATAATTTCAACTTTGAACATGTTTTGATTATATTATTATCAAAATTGCCTCAATAAAAAGGTTTTATTTATTTTAAAAGCCTTTGCACAATATACAAATTTACTTTTAAATAATTAATTCCTTTGGCAATATTCTTTTCCTTTAAAATGAGAGAAGAGATGGGGGGGGAGGGAGATGAAAGATAAAGAAAGCCTTTGGAAAGAAAATGTCGAGTCAAACATAAACTGAAAAAGACAGTCTAATAAAATGGCGATCTTCAAATAGAAGAAAGGATGGAGGGTAAAAAAATTTAAGATTATATATTTATATTTCAAATAAAATCTAAAATGTAATTTCATTCTGAAATATACAGAATATTTTCAGCGATATAAAGGGTGTGTGTTTTCTTAACTTTTAAATAAATTAAAACAAAACACTTACCAAAGACACTATTTATAATTATTTATGAAGAAACTAGTTTCGAATCATTCGATTCATCATCGGTCCAGTTGAGTCGAGAGATGGCTAGCCAACTTCCCCATCCTTCGACTCGAACCAAAAACGGTTGACGGTAAGTATTTTGTTTTAATTTAGTTTCAAGATAGATACTATTAATTTTTTTTGTGGAGCAAATTAAAATGTGGTTTAATAAAATTTAAAAAGTGTTTTTGAACGTTTTAGGAGTGGAAGATTAATTCACCCTAGGATTGCCAAGCTCTATTTAGTTACGTGCATTGCCAAAGGGGGGGGGGTACAAAGTACCCGCAAACAAAATAAAGGATAAAATGATTTTTTTATTACAATAAGTCGCTATTACTTTATTATAAACTAAAAAAATATAAACTAAATCAATTATTATCTTACATAAAAATAAAATTAAATCCCAGGAATAAAGTAATGTAAATGAAAATAAAAAAATAAAAATCGCCAGACCCTAGGAAATCTATTTTGAACCGGAACTTTGTCCAAAGTTTGGCTTCAATATCATCCCTTTCTAAGGGATGATATTGAAGCCAAAAAAACATACATATTTTTATATACTATGATGGAAAATATAGTTTGTGACAATTATTGAAGGTCTCATTAAAATAAGTATCATAAATTGATTACTATAAGCTTTTTGCTAAAACGTGGGTACTTTGTACCCCCTCCCCCCTTGGCAATGCTAGGGTTAATTCACTTTAATTTTAATTTATTTTGAAAAAAAAAAAAAAAAAAAATAANAAAAAAAAAAAAAAAAAAAAAAAAAAAAAAATCTTCCGTATTTATAGAAGAATTTGAATATATTGAACTGTGTGAAAGTCGCAATGATACCAACATGAAAAAAGTAGCAAATGTTACTAGGTTTGAATGTCCTGTGCAAGTTTGTTTATTTTATCAATATAAGCGTTAAGATAAACGTCCCTCCCCCAGAGAGGATAGGAAACGTTTTGATCGGCCATGCCTCGATGAAACTTGTTCTTCTCATGAATTCGCTCCCTAAAAATACTTGCACCATTCGGAAAAAAAACAAATAAATTAAATCGAAGTGTTTTTTTTTTTTCATGTTACCTAACCAGAAATTAAAACTGGATTTAAACTAAAATAAAATAAAAATAAAAAAAATCGAATAAACGTGTGATTACTCCAAAGTTTCGTCGATTTTCAAGCAATAAAATTGTACATTAATTGTTTAAAAGTGAGTTTTCTCTTATTTTCTACCATTTAATCCTGAAAATTAACCTTCTACTTTCAATTAATCAATAGTATCTGTCTGCAGATATATTGATGTTTATATGTAGAAATATCACTAATAGCCATGCGCGGATATAGCCCTCTTGGGCGCAATCGCACAATATACCTACCTAATAGAAGCTTTGGAGGGGAGAAGGACTCGTAACCTATAGCCCGGGGTTCAACTCTTAGGCAGGACTATTTATTGCAATGTTTATTGAGGTAGGATACCTAATTTGTTAAAAGCTGTAGAGACAACTACAACATGCATTCTAGGGAATATCAAAGCACCTAGTTGAACGTTGACCTTGACATCTTTCGATTGCAGTTACTCTCTCTCTCAATAACGATACTTCATCCAGTGTTGCAATCTTGACGATTTTATAAGAGTTATGACAAAAAATAGTGCCATAATGTGTGACAGAATTTTTGAGGATTTTTTAAATCTGTTTAAAAAAAATCAGTAGTATCTGTCTGCTTCCTTAATTTATTTAAAAGTTAATATTTTCTAAAACTTAGAATTAACATGTAATTCAAATATTTAAATGTGTAATTACTAACTAGTCCATGAGAACTAATGAGACTTTGAAGCGTTCCTCAGTTCCTCAGTCACAGTTTATTCGGTTCGGACTAAGAATCATTTTGAATTTTTTCAGAAAATTTATCCGGCAAAACAATTCACTCTTCTAAAATTACCTATAACCTCCTCAGGCCCAAGCGTAAAAAGAGCTCTGTATAGACGTCCGATATACAAACCTGTGCACTTTTATTTTGCAGTGCTCCAAGCGCGCGCCATTTTATGTTTCCTTCACTCGTATCAAAAATTTCTGCGCCAAATGAAAATTTCAAAATGTAAACAAAAAAAAATTCTCTGGTGAGTAAAATTAAAACTTCTGAAGTTCTATTCTTCTCTGTGTTAGGATAAGCGCCCAAGTTCAAAATTCAAAGTGCACAGGTGTGTACATCGAGCGTCGGCTACTACAAAATAGATTTGACAGCCGTGCGCCGCGCCGGGCACTACAAAATAAAAGTACACTGGTGTGTACCTCGGGCCTGAAGAACATAAGAACATAGTCTTGCTTACAAATCTTATTTCTTTACACATTTCTTTACATATATGCAAGGATAAACAAATAGTCATGTTCTTATGCGGGATTGTGCAGATTGATCTTTTGTAGTCTCCCATAAGAACATGTATACTTGTTTTTCCTTGCATATATGCAGAGATGTGTGCTAACTAATAACATAAGTAAGTATGCAACTGTCTGAGATCACCCTTAAATTTGTGGGAACTTCAATCCCTCACACACTATATATACCAATATGAAATTTGTCTAAAAGGCATAAAAAATAAAACGTGGAATTGTGTTTGTTTGATCGACTGTTTTTTTTAGGTTTTGAAAAGAACTTAATTTTTCTTTTTTAAAAAATAGAACGTGGAGGTTCGTTTTTTTTTATCCAATTTATAATATCAAATTCAAAAGAGAGGTCTGGTATGATGTGATTTCTCTGTGTACGCTCTCATGAGTGGCGTACAATAACTTTTGGTTTATATTTTCCATAATGAATCCTTTAGATTTCAAGGTTCTGATCGTAGTGGCACTTCAGCCACATAACGTGTATACCTAATGAAATTTAATACGGGATGAAAGGTATTAATATCAGAGAAAATAGTGAGGTCAACAGGAAACCAAGCTATACCATCAATTTATTCCTGAGACAAAGTAGTCGACCTGAAATGGAGGACTGCTGCAAACAATTTGATTAAATGTTAACTTAAATATGAAAAAATTCTCCAGAGGTACTTCTTTCATTTACCTTCATGATCGTCACAATTACCTATTTGAGGAACTTTTTTTTTTCTTTTTTTAAAGAAAGAAAAAAAAAATTTGGTTTAACGTTTCTTTAACATCTATTGGTCATTCGAGACAGGGGTTTTACCCTTCATTCGCTCGAAAAATACAAACCAGCTACCCACATTGGACTCACCCGGCCTGGGTTGGGCGGAAAAATATAGTCAGTATCACGGGTGCGCGAGCCTACGTGAACACCCACTTTGGAAAAACCTCGCTGGACGATGCATAACATCAGTGTTTTAACGGGAAGTGGTGTATTCAACGTGCCATAGACGCTGAATTGGCCTCTTAATAATACTGTGCAAACTTTTCATTACTCTCAATCCATTTGCTAAAGAGCGCACGCTTTCGAAAGAACCCATTCTGGGTAATTTATATGTAGAAATATTACTAATAGCCATGCGCGGATATAGCTCTCTTGGGCACAATCGCACAATATACCTACCTAATACAAGTTTTGGAGGGGGGGAACCACTCGTAACCTAGAGGTCGGGGGTTCAACTCTTAGGCAGGTTTATTTAATGCAATGTTTATGGAGGTATACGATACCTATAATTTGTTAAAAGCTGTAGAGCTTACCACAAATGCCTTTCATGGCTACAACATGCATTCTAGGGAATATCAAAGCACCTAGTTGAACGTTGACCTTGACATCTTTCGATTGCAGTTTCCCTCTCTCTCAATAACGATGCTTCATCCAGTGTTGCCATTTTGACGATTTTATAAGTGTGATCACGAAAAAAAAGTGCCATAATGGGCGAAAGAATTGTTGACGATTTTTTAAATACGTATTGCTATTTAGTGTCAGGATTGAGAATTATTTAGGGGCCCGTGCCCCCCCNTTTTTTTTTTTTTTTTTTTTTTTTTTTTTTTTTTTTTTTTTTTTTTTTTTTACGTGATGTGGTATAATGAAATTTGAGAAACACCACTCGCTTAAAACTGATGGTGCATATTTTAAGTGAGTAATTTTTATAGTTCACAGGGTTACTATTAGTGACTCCATTGTCCGCAGGATGTTCAGTTACCTCCAATTAACTAATAATTTGGTATGGACAATATACCTAGCTTTTCAAAGACTTTTTTTTATAAACATATTTTCTTTATTTATCCATATTAGGTATACTCTTTTATATTAATTCAAAACATATAATATCTTAATATATAAATCAGAAATTTGTGTGTACCTATGTATCTATGTACCATGTATCTAAGATGTATAAGGTGTTGTCTGTTACAATACCACATCCCAAACGGTAGCAGATACCGATGGGAGTGCCCCCCCCCCCCCCAAAAAAAAACCCATGGTCTGCGAACCTAGGAAAATTATCAGATATAATTTTAACAAGAAAATTATCATCAGTACCTATATCAAGCCGTTTTCGAGTTACGGCCAAATTCTAATATATACACCAAAATCAGACTGTCACAGTCCGATATCTTAAAATTTTTCGCGACAACATATCAACTCAAAGCGAGAAAGTTTTAGGTGGTCCTTTAGTTCTTATTTTAGGACATTTTCTGCAAAGGTATGGCCAGCCATTCCAGAGTTACGAGTTCGAAACCTTCAAATAACATAGATTTTTAA
>JAAEEI010003717.1:43283-56510 GCA_012654025.1 Pachypsylla venusta
AGATTCTGTACCTGATGTTTCGTCAGAAAGGTAAATAGATAACACACCGAGTTGCTCTCTATTATGAAAACAAAAATGAATGTTAAATTACATTTTATCAACATCGCGTTTGTCTCTCTATTCATTGTAAAATGAATTTCCTCGCAAAACACACAATAAGTATATGTCGACTTTTTTTGTATTCGTTTTTTTTTTTTCTTCTTCTTGTAAATTTCCCTCGAGGGCAAAGTGTAATAATATGTTTAGTAAGATATAATATAGACATCACTGGAGAGCAACAGTTGCTGAAATGGGATCAGTCTGTGTGTATTATTCATATTTTCAAATTTACTTACTTCTCATGGACAGATCTACAAAAAAAATTCAATAGCTAGGTAGGGACCGGTATAATTTCCCTCTCAAATAATCTTGGATACTGCCGAAAATAAGTAAAAAAATGGTTGAATCCTCAATGAAGAGTGTCTAAATTGTCTAATTGTGTATCACCTGCAAGAAATAAGTGTGTGTAAACACTGTCAAAAGACATTTGTCTGTGTGGGATGTCAGGAAGGACAAAGTTCTGGTTCAGAATAGATTTCCTAGGGTCTAGCGATTTTTTTTTTTTTTTTCATTTATATTATTTTATTCCTGGGATTTAATTTTATTTTTATGTAAGATAATAATTGATTTATTTTATATTTTTTAGTTTTTAATAAAGTAATGGCGACTTATTGTAATAAAAAAACCTATTTTATACTTTATTTTGTTTGCGGGTACTTTGTACCCCCCCCCCCCGCCCTTGGCAATGCACGTAATTGAATAGAGCTTGGCAATCCTAGGGTTAAGGAAAGCGGCGCCTAATAGTGGGAAAGGGTGACGTAAAGAGGAGAAGAAGAAGTTAGAATAAATTACATACAATCTAGTGTCCATCTCTCCGGTAGAGTATTTAAAGTGACCGCCGTCAAGAAAAAAATCAAAATATCTCGTCGTATTCAATAATATTCAAAACATGAAGAACCTTGATGGGCTACATAAATGGATTTGTAGTCCGTTTATACTAACAAACAAAGAAACAGTTGGGCTTCGTTAATGAAATTTTCAATTTGCATCCAAAGGGGGAACTCTGCAGCAGTGATGATTGCTTTATATTCGTTTCTTGAAGAAGGTCGTTTATATGTTTTGCGATAATGATCCTGTAGTTGTGGTCGTCAATATTGTAAACTATTTCATCCAAAGAGCCAGTATACGTCACTGTCGGTTATCGAAATCCTTTGAACGAGCTTCACCTCTAAAAACCTTTTTTTCTTTCTCTCACAAAGTTTTAGATACACAATTATTGATATTTGTCATTTCTTATAATTATATTAATATTGAAGTGAATAGAACATATGAGAGCAGCATTATATTAATATTGAAGTGAATAGAANGCTTCGTTTGGCGCCTTAGAGGCATGGCCGTTTATAGTTTCAACCCCAAAAGTAGCCTATGTCCTTCTCTAAAGTTTAGTCTATCTCCATACCAAATTTCATCAAAATCGGTTCAGTAGTTTAAGCGTGAAAGCGTAACATACATACAGACAGACAGACAGAGTTACTTTCGCATTTATAATATTATATAGTATGGATGTTAATCAAAACAGAAAAAATTAATAACATTTTTTTTTTTTAATTTGACTTAACGTCCCTTTAACATCTATTGGTCATTCAAGAGTTTCAAGATGGAATTGATAACATTAAAATTTGAATACACTGCAAAATTGAAATTATTATTAGTAGATAGGTAGGTACCTGAAAAGGAAAAAACTGGTTAGTTGTTGAAGTCCTCCAAACTATTGCGATGATATGTCGATCTTCCTGGCCGAGTTGTTAAGAACGCTGACTCTTGGTTTCGGAGGTTCTGGGTTTGAATCCCGCCTGGAGTGAAAATTTTCAGATCAAATTTTCTGTTTTTCGGAATGGCATGTCTGTAAAAGGGTGTGCCCTGAGGTAATGCGAAAGTGGTTCCGGGACATCACGCAAAAAAAAGGCTATTGCTATGCTTTTTTTTTTTTTTGNAAAAAAAGGGTATTGCTATGTTTTTTTTTTTTTTTTGCATTTACCTAAGTCAGAGAATATGAAAAAAATCTGATTCTTGTTGAGAAGGCGGGTTTCTGCATGAACATTTTAACAATGGCCCAAGAGAGACTGACATTTTATTGATGTTCCTGGGTTTGATATTATCATATTGTACATTTTAAATCAATTTGTCCCACATATAAAGGACGATGATTTCGTAAATTAAAGAGGGTGGGGCAAATATTTTCAAAAACTGTTATCTTTTTTAGTTCTATAGCCTGTATTCAATGCGAAAACAGATAGATTTTTTTTTTTTTTTGTAATTAACTATTTATTTTGTGTTACATCTGTTGCAGGATGTTTTGGTCTGACTAATGTAACACTGACAATATCTCCACCGGCGGTCAATAGAGGACAAGATGTCACTCTCTACTGTCACTATGATCTGGAGAAACAACCGCTTTATTCTGTAAAATGGTATCGAGGAAAATTAGAATTTTATCGATTTTCACCTGGAGAAAATCCATCAACAAAAATCTTCTACTATCCTGGAATCAATGTTGACGTAAGTGGACTTATATTATTTTTGAATTGAAGAAATTTTTATCCTGTCCATGTAGTGGATGGATCTAAAATAAATTGTACCCTAACGAAGGTGGTTGCACCCCAATAAAATAAAGCCTCAGTGGTCACTGCATTAGGCTTTGCACACGGGGACCCATAGGCAAAAATCCAGCAAGAGGCAAAAATTTGACACTGTGTTTGGGATGTTTTCGGGGCCCACTCGGCCTCGTGAGGGCAATGAGTAGCTATGGACATAAATGCACATAGCGACCTGATGTCAGCCTTGTAGGTAAAATAGAAAAATTCAAAGTAATTGGATAATGATTGATATTGGAAAAATCCTACAATGCTGCAGTGAGCAGCAAAGGTGTGACATAACAACACAAAGAAACAGCATTTATTTATTATTGAAAATAATAAAGCAAAATAAAAAATTCAATGTTCAACTGAAACATGCTGTCGCAAAAAACGACGCTTTTCAACAATAAAATCAGTCAAAAAAGCCAACGATCATACCACGTTGAATACACCAGTTCCCGTCAGATCACTGAAGTTAAGCAACGTCGGGCGTAATTAGTACATCCTGTTCATAAAAGAAAAAAAAGCATTGAGGAAAACTAAAATTGGAAACTAACCAAAAGCAAAGTGAGACAGAATAGAAATAGTAACAATAAAATACTTGGAGGGGGGAAATAGTAGGGGGGGGGGCAATAAAATTCTTGGACACCGAGGACGGAAAGGAAGAGGAAACAATGTACATTTTATTGCAATGCTGTTTGATGGTAATCAAAGCCGAAGCCAAGTTGCAAGATAGTTGGAATATGAAACACTAGTTTAGATAAACTATATCCAATGTCTTTTCTTATTTACTTTTTCCTGACCATGTCAGCAAATATAATGGTAATTGTAACGAACATTTTTATGTAAGGGAAATTGTTCTTTGGCGAATAATTAGATCATTATTTTGGAAGAGAAAATAATATGGACAGAATTTATTTCTGAATCAAACGTAAAATGGATCGATAGCGACAAACAACAAAAATAACAAAATCACATTGTCAATATCATCAGCGACCACAATATATCGAAACTAAATCATCATCGGAAACACCAACAACAGCTTCTAGATCACTAACATCAAAACAGCCACAGCAAAAACTATATTTTCAGCAACAATAAAAAGATCATGAAACGCAACAAGGGAAAAGCAGATCAATACTAACAAAAGGATTGCAACATCAGCTACAAAAACTTCGAAATTATAAACATCATGAATAACAGCATTTTCAACATCACCCCCATCAAACCCAAAGACAACATCAATACACCCTTAGTAGAGATTGAGTCTAACATAATATCCACATGAATAACAGCATTTTCAACATCACCCTCATCTCTTCAAACCCAAAGACAACATCAATACACCCTTAGTAGTGATTGAGTCCAACATAATATCCACGCCATTCGACTGGTTTTTTTTCCAGTTGAGAAGTGGGGTTTATCTTTGGAAGCTTCCTATCCTCGTCTCCTCCTGTTAGCAAATTCGGTTAGGGATCAACGAAAAAAAAACATCATCAAAACACGACAAAACCACAAAAGCAACAAGTTGTCAGAAGTTAAAAATCTCTGAAAAACTTATAAATAATTAAAATTAAATTGCCAACATCAACTCAAGACAAAAAATAGATTACTACAACAACAACGCCACTCAATAGAAAAAAATACATGGGCAACATAATCAACAACAATAAAATCGACATCAAGAATAGCTTATAATACATCAATACCATAATAACTACAGTATAAACAACCATAACAAAACACGAAACATAAAAATAAAATAAAACAAGATTACTATCAACAGCAAAATCACGAACAACACAACCAAAACTACATCAGCAATATAAAAACAAAAATAAAACATCATCATAAAGAACAACACAAACAAATAACATTGCCATCACGAACACCATGGAACAAGGTCATTACCACCATCAACAAGAACAACAACAAAAACATTGTCATCAGTAACAGATAATTTACACGACAACAAAAACATCACCGATGTCTCAATTTCAGCTTTAAAAAATGTTCCAAAACATCAAAGTAATTTATTTTATTTCATATGTGGAGACATCCTGTCGACAAACCCACATCATTATCATCATTGCATCGCTATCACCACCATCATAAAATTCAGCAAAATATTATTCTACTTATATACTATTAAGATGACCTTTGTTTGTTCGTTATTTTTCCTTTGAGCAAAAGTTGAAAAACACCATTTGTAAAAAAAAAAAAAAAATTTGACTTTCTTCTTTCACCCGTTCTTCAAATAGATAAAATAGAAAAGAAACTTTTCTTTCTTTATCTTCTTCGTGAGGAAAAAACAAAAAAATAAAAGAAAATGACAAACTATTAAGCTATTGACCTGATTTTAAAACTAAAAGAGAAAGAGAGAGTGGGGGGGAGAGAAAAATATCTTTATTTATTTTATTTGGATTCCGACTCTATATATTATCTATTCAAAAATCTGGTGTGAACATCACAAAATTTTCATTATCCATTTTTATATAATTTCCTAACAGACAAAGGAGACATAAAAAGAAGTTGTCTGAGGCCTTCAACCGCTAATTAGCGGGCAACAGTATATTACACTTCAACGTAAATTTCAAAATTGTATTTTTCAATTTCTTGTATGAAATTGATATGAATTGGCACCAAATATCAAGTTCCACCTCTTTCCATTCCGGTTTTAGGCAGAACCGCCCAAAAGCGGCATTCAACCTCTAATTAGCAGCCAACAATGTATTACACTTCAACGTAAGTTTTATTTTTCAATTTCTTATATGAAACTGATATGAATAGGCACCAATTTTAAATTGCCGTTCTCATTTTTTTTTTTTTATTTATTTATTATTATTATTATTATTTAATTCAAAGCAGAATATGCGAAAATCGCTAAAAAGCGGCATAAGTCAATGGTATATTCGATTTCCACCAGCTTATTTTGCCGCTCATGGCATAAAACTGACATACATACCACATTTCAAGTATCTACCACTTGCCGTTCTTGTGATACCTTGTTGACACACAGACAGACACACACACGGACCAATGACTGAATCTCAAGATTTGGGCTCTGGAGACCCCAAAACGTATTTTGGGGTCTCCAGAGCCCAAATCTTTTTTTTTTTTTTTGTATGTTTTTATAATTATTACTAATTCCCGGACTATTGACATTTGACATACAATTTACTAAAAGTCAAATATCAGAGAAAAATGTGTTTGGCATGAAGTACGTGTTTCATAGAACGAAGAATATCGCTCTTTATATTTTAAGGAAAATAAAAATAAGAATGTAGTTAGGTATTCTCAGTAATTTTTATTGGAAGATCGTTAAAGAACATTGACAATAAAATTCCCCGTCCGTCAGGAAAGTGCTATAGGCCATAAAGTAAACATATTTTCTTGACATTCCATGTGAAACATCTGAGATTTTGTAGAGATTTCTCCCCCCACCCACCCACACACACATCACACTCATAGGCGGTTCTACCTTAAATTTCTGGGGGTGGGCAGGGGGGTTTGATTTTTTTTCTAAGTCTGAACAACGTACCTGTATAAAATCCATATTTTTTGCATTTTGTCTAGTGTAAGATTCGAAAAATTCTGGGGTTGGGCTTAGGGCCCCAAGCCTCCATCTAAAACAGCCTAAGCTTATATACACCCCAAATTAGAGACAATTTTATCATGAAGTACCTATGTCTGCTTGATCTTTATTGAGGAGTAGATAGAACATAAATTACTCGGGAAAAACGCAAAATTACAAAATTCCTCGATTTCCTTTTTGGGAATACTTTTTGTGTATTTAAACCTTTTTTTTTTTTTTTTTTTCATTTGTCTTGTTTCAAATTAGATCAGTTTGATTTCCAATCTAGACATAGGTACAGTTTGTCCGAAGTCTAAATGTACATCATAGGGGTATTTTTCGGTTCCAGACAAGATGTTAAACGGACCAACCATTTCATAAAGGGTTATTATATCTTACGATTCTTCTATAAAAATATTTATTAACTTTCAAGTTTAGATCTGTGTTCATATTCTTTCTAAAAAAAAATATTCTTAACCTCTAAAAAAAAAAAATATTCTTAATATTCTTAAAGTGGTTCGAATGGATAAAATCAAAACATACAAACTTCACCTGAAATGTCCAAAGTAAAGGAATTGTACAAAATGTAAAGTAATACTGTAATCTCTGTATGTTATAGAGAAATTGGAAAGAAAGTAAATTGAATCTGACAGAAGTGGTGGCTTTGGGTCGGCTACATGTCGTGAGTAAGAAATTTTTTCACTTGTCTGACCATTCCGGAGGAGGAGTAGAAGGAGGGAGAACATGTAATGTTTCTTTTTTGTTTGGACAATTAGAGAGGGAGAGGGAAAGAGAGAGAAAAAGAAACAAGCTGAAGAGTGCCAATGAAAACTATATTTTGGGATTAGGAACAAGAAAAGGGAACCTTATGGAGTGGGGAAAAAAATATGAAAGCAACAGAAAAGCTTTGAGGAGTCATAGTGCCAAAGATAGAATGGTAATGATATGAAATACAAAGAATTTGTCTAGACGAGATGGCTAAGATTGTAAAGGAAGATAATGCAGGATTGATGGATTAGATTTGGGACATCATCCATGGAAAAAAACAGGGAATATTTGACGTGGTGGTAAGGACTTAAAAGGAGGACAATGCAGGATTGATGGATGACTTTTGGAACATTATCCATGGAAAAAACTAGGAATATTCGACGTGGTGGTAAAGACTTAAAAGGAGGACAATGCANACATCATCCATAGAAAAAACAAGGAATATTTGACGTGGTGGTAAAGACTTAAATGGAACACAATGCAGGATTGATTGCTGACATTTGGAACATCATCCATAGAAAAAACAAGGAATATTTGACGTCGTGGTAAAGACTATAATGGAACAGAATGCAGGATTGATGGATGACATTTGGAACATCATCCATAGAAAAAACAAGGAATATTTGACGTGTTTTTGAAGACTTATTTGAAAGGCAGTCCCTCTATTGGAAGGGGCTGAATAGCTGCATTGCTACCAAAAAAAGTTTATAAGTTCCATTTAGCACAATGCCATTCATCTGAACTCAAATTTGGTTACCTATTTCCTTTTACTAATGTATGTAATTATATAGAGGCTGGAGCCCTCTCAAACTCTCAGAGAATGCAAGAAACATAACCTCAAGTAGTACGAAACCATCATATTTTCATGATTTGTAAATTATGTCTAATGTTTGTACAAAAGAAAAATATTTACTGCAATAAAATATTCTATGAACCTCTTGAAAACTATATCTTCTGTTCATAATTTGATTTGCAAACATAAATCTAAAATCGTTCCTTCGTCTTTAAGTCATGCAATCAGTTTTGCAATAAATTACTTCCACTTCAATGAACCAATCAATACCTGATCAAGTGAGATTGTAAAATACAAATTGTAAAATCTTCGTATTTGGGGGAAACAATATTAAGATTAAACATTATATTTGTCTTCATGTTGTTTGTACATTGAAGATGACTTGAGACATTTTCAATTTACATATTAAATAATTTATCAATAAATAGACGTTGACAAATGGTACGTTGATTTATTAACGCCTACCTAATTGCAAAGTTAAAAATGTTACTCAATGAAGTCACAGCTTTCTTAAATAAAAGACTTTAATGGAACAGAATGCAGGATTGATGGATGACATTTGGAACATCATTCATAGAAAAATATAATTTATCAATAAATAGACGTTGACAAATCGGACGTTGATTTATCAACGCCTACCTAATCCTTCCACGTCTCCGTGGCAGAGTGCGCATCACACTCGGCTTGCACCACGGATGTTCCGGGTTCGAAAATTTGAAAAAGGTTTTTTCGAATTTTCTACTTGGTCTGGTTGTGTTTGGGGGTACTTCAGCCTCCTGAGGACAATTGAGTAGCTATGGTAATAGCGCCAAGTGGTAGCATTATAAGGAAATTGTTAAAGTGTAGCTTAGGCTTAACGATATTGGAGTGAATGTTGAAAATACCTTGTAATGCTATGATGCCCACAAACATTACATTACATTAATCCTTCCACAAAGTTAAAAATGTTACTTAATGAAGTCACAACTTTCTTAAATAATATGACTCTAAGGAATCATAGTTATGGATAGGGTGGAAATGCATCCCGCTTTGGAGACGCTGCTCCCGGTGTACTCAGCATTTGCTTGGGGACGCTAACATGTACCGCTTTTGACCAAAGCAACGATTATGTCCCGCTTTTTGGTGTAAATAACCTTTTAAAAATAAATGCTTCCGTTTGAGAAAAATCAGCTTCAGACGGAAATCAAACCGGCTACTTAGGTTGAAAGTTAGAAGCACTACCTCTCAACCACGAATGTTTGCAGTGTTGAGTATTAGATAGGATAGTGTATAGGGATGGAATTTTCGACTCACGTAGGTGAGCCGACATGACTCGACTCGACTCACCAATATGAGTCGACTATCGATCTCGACTCTTATCGAGTGACAATTTTCAAAAACACCTTATTTGATCAGAAAGACATAATAATACTAATTGACAAAAGGGGCATCTACCAAATAAACGTCCCCAACTTCGGTGAATACATAAAAAAGACATCACAATCAATCGTCACCAGAATAAAAGAACATTTTCCTTCAGTAAACAACAAACAACCGGAAAAATATTTCTCCCTTTATTATCTTCATCAGTCAACAAAAAAAAGCTACTCGTAAGTCGACTCTTTGAAGAGTCGACTCATTTTAAAAAGATGTTCGACTCGTGAGTCGAGTCGTGAGTCGACTCGTGGATAACTAGCCCAACCTTAGTAGTGTACTTACTTTATTTAGAAGATCGAGAAATAAAAAATACTTCGCTAGCAAGTAGGTATAGACATTACATTAATAGCGGGTACTAAAAGACAAAAATATCAATCCTAAACGAATTTCTGCGGAACGACTGTTTTCTATAATGAACAACGTGTGGACATATGAGAAAAGTCAACTGAGTGTTGAAAGCTATGCTCATCGTCAAGTTAAACATCAACAAATCTTGTGTAGAATTTCATGCACATTTGAAGAAGAGCCCCGTCATGCTGAAAAAAAAATCGTTCTGCTGACAAATATTAAGAGAATGGATAAGTTAAATAGGTAAAGGAGTTCTATCTACCTTGTTAATTTTTGCATGCCATTAACATTAATAAATAAATAAAGGACCCAATATAAGTTTTCCAAATTTCTTAAAATCGAAAAGCTCTTCACACCACCTATAACATATCAAAATTTTACGTTTCTACAACAAAACGCTAAAAAGATAAAAATCATTTTCAAAAAACACAATATTGGGCCCCCTGATGGCGCCCCCCGTGGGTCCCAGGGCCCTCAAAAATTATACAGTAAATTTCCTTCATGTCCTAAACATGTATAACATTTGTCAAAATGAGATGAAAATTGTGGCGCGTAACGCGTAACAAACTTGACTTCAGGAGTTCATCGTGTCCGATGTTTCCATGGTGTTCATCAGTTTTTCTCTACAGATGGCGTTCCTTTTTGATCGGAGTCCTGCCAACGTCTTACATGTTCTTCCACATGCCGCACATTGAAGATGGAGGTTGAGATGTTTGCTGGTTTGTCGATGCTATTTTGATTGGTTTCATCACATTGCTATATTGTGACGGTTGCTCTCTATGTTTGTATCTGAGATGACTTTGAAGTCCGGGTTTGCTCTTACATATTTGATTACAGAACGGGCATTTTGTATCGAATATGATGTGTTGACGTTGTGTATTGGTTTGATCTTGCTGTTGTTCTTTGATGTGTTTATATATAAACTAGCTGTTTTCCCGTGCTTCGTTACGGTTACAAAATTCAACATCAATTTCGAGATCGCGAAATTAAATCTAAATTTTAGATTTTTGGTGGAACCGACCCCCAGAGTGAACACGGCTCCTATTTAGAAAATTCAATATTTTATTCAAGAATATGACCTTTTGTACTGCGGAACACCTTTGTATCGAATTTCAGCTTTCTCGCTCATCCCGAAGTGGTACTTCTCAATTCCGATTTTTTGGTGGTGAAAACCGTCCAAAAATCGGGGAAACACCGGAAATTTTCATATTTTATATTTTTTATGGGGTCCTTATATACTATTTTGGGGGGGGTCAATTCTCGGTCATTTTTCGTTATCTCTTTCAGTTTGCCCAGAAAAAAAATGCAAAAAGATCCGCTAAATAGCGTCATTTTTGGCGGTAACTTGCTCCCACTTGGAATTTATTTTTTTCCTTTCTTATTACGCGCCTACATAATAAAAGGGACCTGTGTGCCAAATTTCAAGTCTCTNTCATTATCTCTGGTTATGTTACATATTGGACACTTCCAGGAATATTGGCTTCTGACACTATGTTTCTCCAGTCTATCTTCCTTCATTTTTTTTAATCTCGAGATCTGAGCGGATTCAATAGTTGTATTGATGTGGTTTCTCCATTTATCTCTATCCGTTGCAATATCTCTCCAATTTTTTGATCTATATGTAGTTCATGGAGTTCTTGTTTTATTACATCTATTCTTGGGTTTCTGTTGAAGGCGTTCTCCTTTTTTTAGTTCTGAGAAGGCTACTTGATGTGGTGTTCTCTTTACATCCATACGGCTGAGGTGCCCAGCCCATCTTAATCTCTTTTTCTGTATGATTTTTTCAATGGAAAGCATAGCGGTTCTTTGGAGGATCTCTTCATATGCTTTCCATTTTTTCAATGGAAAGCATAGCGGTTCTTTGGAGGATCTCTTAAGCATCGCAGTGGAAAGAATTCAGCATTTTTAAATGTTTGGAGGTGATTGTCTAGCTTTCCGATGAATAAAGCAATGTGCTCAACACAACAGTTTCATAAACAAGAAGTTTTGTCTTTAGGCTGATTTCATGTGGTTCCCATACTCTAATACAGGGGTTCCCAAACTTTTTGGTACCGCGCTCCCCTTTCTGAAATGACAGCCTACCACGCCCCCCTACCCTTTTTACATTATAAATTATGAATTGGTGTGGGTGTTGCTAAATGCTATCTCATTCAAAGCGCTAATGTGTTGCTGAATGCCATCTCATTCAAAACGCTAATGTGTGGCTGATAGCTATCTCATTCAAAACGCTAATGTGTTACTGAATGCTATTTCAATCAAAACACTAATGTGTTTCTGAATTCTATCTCATTCAAAACACTAATGTGTTGCTGATTGCTATCTCATTCAAAACACTAAAGTGTTGCTAAATGCTATCTCATTCAAAACGCTAATGTGTTGCTGATTGCNTTCCTGGCGCTTTGCGAGATTTTCTTCAAAAAGTTGTCTAGTACTTTCCTTTTGAAGACATTTGTTGTCATATCGGGGCGTGGGTTTTTCCTTCAGTCTATACGTTCTGGGTTTCAGTTGGATACTAGCTTTTATAAGTTGGTGATCAGTTTCGCATTGTGCGCTTCTCATGACTCGGCATTTCTTCACGTTTTGTTTCTTTTTTTCTCTGACTATGATATAATCTATCATATGCCAGTGGTTGGATCTGGGGTGTTTCCAAGTATTCTTATATTTATCTTTGAGTTGGAAGCAAGTATTCATTATTATTAGATTCTGAAGGGAGCATAGTTGTAAGAGCCGTAAGCCGTTTCCATTCATGTTTCCAGTTCCATGCTTCCCCAGTACTCCCTTCCATGATTGATGGTCCTTCCCAACACGAGCATTGAAATCTCCGGCCAATATTATACCATTTGATTGGGGTATGTTCTGGATGAGAGCATGTAGTTCATCGTAGAAGGTGTCTTTGACTGATTCTTCTTCAACGTTCGTTGGAGCATAGCAGCAGATGAAAGCTGTTTTAGTTGAGTGTTCCATTATGTCCAAGTATATAATTCTTTCGTTTATGCACGTAGGTTCCGAAATAACTCCCCTCTTTATGAGGTTCGTTTTAACACAGATGGCCACTCCATAGTCATTTCTTTCAATGCCCTCCTTCATGCCCGACCAGTAAAATGTATAGCCAGCTTTATTTTCTTTAAGAGAGCCGAATCCAAGTAGATGGGTTTCCTGTAGTGCGGCTATATCTATACTAAGTTTCTCCATCTCTCTTGCAATGACAGCTGTTCTTCTGGGGATAGATAATGATTCGCGTCTTTTAAGAGTCCAACAATGTCCTCACATTCCATGTGGCAATGTTGAATTTTTTGGTGTATTTATTATTGTCAAATTGTCTGTTTAAATTTTTGGTAGATTTTGGTTTTGTTTTATTAATATTGAGCGCTACCTGGTCCTCCCCAGAATCCGAGGGACCAGTGCCCAACAGATTGCAATAGGTTCAGTAGTTTAAGCGTGAAAGCGTAACATACATATATGACTTCAGGACTTCATCGTGTCCGATGTTTCCATGGTGTTCATGAACACATATTTTGTGCTACGAAGTTTTTTGAGTGGTAGATGGTTGCGTCAAATCCCACTGTCAATCTCTCTTGTCCATGATGAGGTCGGCAGCCGGAGCTAATAGAACTCTGGGCAAGAGGACCCGGTTTCAAGAGTAGCCTTCTCCT
>JAAEEI010000372.1:0-10586 GCA_012654025.1 Pachypsylla venusta
ATTTTTTTAGTGGAAAAATATAATGCTTTTGATTAAATCTCGGTGACGCTATATACNAAAAAAAAAAAAAAAAAAAAAAAAAAAAAAAAAAAAAAAAAAAAAAAAACAAGCGGTTAAAAATCAATCGCCGAGGGACAATAAATGTTAAAACTATCTGAATTTCTCTCGTATACGAGTATACAATAAGAAGGGTATAAATTTATCGGCATGTAGAAAAAAAAACAAAAAAAACATATGCATTCCATTTTCCCTCTTTACAAGTAGCGGAACTGTAATAATCCCTGAGGTATTTTTTTATGTATACGAGTATATGATAAGAAGGGAATAAATTTATCGGCATACAGAAAAAAAAACATATGCATTCCATTTTCCTCTTTACAAGTAGCGAAACTGTAATAAAGCATACAGAAAAAAAAACAAAAAAAAAACATATGCATTCCATTTTCCCTCTTTACAAGTTTTGAAACTGTAAAAATCCCTGAGGTATTTTTTTATGTATACGAGTATATGATAAGAAGGGAATAAATTTATCGGCATAGAGATTTCCATATTTGGAGGGGATATTGACGAAAGGAGGGATATTTTGGAGGAGGAGGGAGATGCAACTGATGCTAATATTATTGTAGACACAAAAAAATATGGTAAGACATATTAAGTTTTTGAGGAGAAAGAAACAAGTTGTACATATCTTGCTTGTATAGGTTCTTCTACAAAATTTAAATTTTTGAATATCATGGTAGTGCTCTGTATCGCCAAGTTAAATTTCATGATTGTTGTCTTGGTACTTATGAGAGAATTGTACTGGATACCAGTAGGTGTTCTCCTCTTTCGCTACGGCCTCTAGCTAGGCGCCTTAGAGGAATCACCGTTCCCGTATCTACTAATATAGTATTTTACCCGTCAACAAAATAAAGGAAAAAAATGATTTTTTATTACAATAAGTCGCTATTTCTTTATTAAAAACTAAAAAAATCTAAACTAAATCAATTATTATCTTACATAAAAAATAAATTTAATCCCAAGAATAAAATAATGTAAATGAAAATAAAAAAAAAAAAATCGCTAGACCCTAGGAAATCTATTCTGAACCAGAACTTTGTCCTAACATCCCACACAGACAAATGTCTTTTGACAGTGTTTACACACACTTATTTCTTGCAGGTGATACATAATTAGACATTTTAGAGACTTTAGACAATTTATGGTAGCTTTTAATGGTAGCTTTTGACAATCAATGTATTGGTACCAGGCATTGTATAAAGTACCCGCGCCCAAAGTTTGGCTTCAATATCATCCCTTAGACTGCTTAGAACATACATATTTTTATATATTACTAGCAGAGTACCCGAACTTCGTTTCGAGAAGATGAGAGAAAAAAAATGATAGGTAATAAATCTGACTCCCACATTAATAATCATATCACCGAGGTACAATTATCGAAAATAATAAACCAAAATTGGTTCAGAAAATGACCTTTGTAGTTAAAGGTAGTTGTAGACTTTGTAGTTTTGTGCAGATATTCGTCCCTAGTAGCATTTTGCTGTACCTATTATACATATGATTGTGACATACATGGATTGTTTAAATTTCGACCCCATTCATTCAGAATTTTAATTTGATTTCAATATAAGCGTTAAGATGAACGCCCCCCCCCCCCCCNTTTTCCCGTATTTCCCACCATTTAATCGTGAAAATTAACCTTCTACTTTCAATTAATCATATTTTAAGTTAGGTTAGTTGCTCAGAAAAAAAATTAATAGAATCTGTCTGTCCCACTCTCTCTACCAAAATGGTGTCTTGGTGGGTTTCATTATAAGCAATCATTTCAGAAAACCCATAACTCAAAAATATTAATTCTCAGGAGGTGAGAAGACGTTTAATGATATTTCTAAAATGAACGCATATATGACTATACTAGCTGTTTCGCCCGTGCTTCGCTACGATTCTTATGTTGCTATCTTTGTTTTTCAGGGACAATGAAAATTGGGGGGGGGATTGGTATGTGTCCACCCTGTATATCACAACCTTTAAAAATCAAGATTTAAACGTTTCACCAGGCGCCTTAGATGCACTTCCATTCTTACATTTTAGTATTTTTTAAATTTTATTTTANGTCATAAAATAAGGAATAAAAGGGCACCTAAAACTTCATTGCTTTGAGTTGATATGTTGTCGCGACAAAATTTAAGATATATCGGACCGTGATTGTCCAATTTTGTGAATGAATTATAAATTTGGCCGTAACTCGAAAACGGCTTGACATATTTTAGTTCTGATTATTTTCCTGGGGTCGTAGATAATGAATTTGGGGGGGGGGGTCCACTCCCATAAATTTTTCGCTATCTGCTACCGTTTGGGCTGTGGTATTGTAACAGACAACCCCTCATACATAGTTACATAGAAACATGGGTACACACAAATTTCTGATGACCTAAGTGCGACCTACATGTCAAATTTCAGCCTCCTAGGACGTACCAGTGCGGAGAAATCGCGATGAGTGTTAAGTCAGTGTCTTTATATTTTATATATATAGATTAAGATGATGGAAAATATTGTTTGCGACAATCATTAAAGGTCTCATTAAAATAAGTATCATAATTTGATTACTATAAGCTTTTTCTAAAACGCGGGTACTTTGTACCCCCCCCCTCCTCCTGGGCAATCCTAGGGTCAATGAATTGTAGGGTTTCTGAAATGACTGATACATCTGATACAACTAATGATCATGTCTCTAATATAGATCAATCAAGGGTTCTATCTGCTGGTTCACCAACCATTGTTGTGCAGCATTGAAAGATTGCCATAATATACTCTCATAAATGACTAAAGCATTTTGTATGTATGTCAGAAAGGTGGAATCGTTTGATATTGCTGCAAATAAGTCTAGCTGAATTGCCAATTCTGTGGGATTCATCTGAAATTCCTTGGCAATTCGTTTAAAAATTGGATCCTGAAAAATCAATCAAATTGATTAGACAATATTGATTCGGATTAATTGAGAGGATAAGAGAAAAACTCTGCCAATGTGATACATGGGTTTATTATTTCACTGGCTAAAAAAAAAATACCCCCCCCTCCAACAATATTTTTTTGTGGGGGGGGCATTTTTTTTTTCCTCGCGACGATTCCAACTACGTACCAAAATTTGAAGTCTCTCGAATTTTCCATTCTCAGTTTGGAGAGGATTAGTGAAAACCGATAAAAATCGACAAAAACGGCCAAGGATGTATTCGATTGCACCCAAAAGTTTCGGGTCACAATTAGAGCTCAGATTGGATCTATGTAGCAACTTTCATCCAATTCGTTCAACGATGAGTTGCAAAAGTGCCCATCATGGCGCACAAACGGATTTTTTTTTTTTTTTTTCGATTTTTGTATTCTACGTACATTGAAAAGTAAAATATCAAATTTTGTAGGCGGGGGGTATTCTTTTTCTCGTGACTATTCCAAGGGTTCATTATTGCAAAATAATAAACCAAAATCAACCAATCAAGATTTATTGTCAGCGCAACATAATATTCAAAGCATTTGAAACCAATTTTAGCTTCAAAGCCCACTACGAAGATATTACAAAAAGATACAAGACTGGGCATGATCTTTAGATTTTCTAAATTGATACATGACCCATATGTTATGAAGTTACTGTTCCAAGCCCTCGTGCGATCAGTTCTTGAATACGGATCAATCGTATGGACCACGCAAACCAAGGTTGCTATAAAATCCATAGAGAGAATGCAGGCTCGCTTTCTTAGGAAACTTTTCAACAAAAAAACATTTTTTATCCCCTCTACCCACACTACATTGAGTATGGGTTATTGATTGACCACCTCCAACTTGACTCCTTGGAGATGAGAAGGAAAGATGCACAAATCAAATTTTTGAAGAAAATTTGTGAAGGTTCGGCCAATCATCAATATCTAGTTGAACGTGTATCCTTGAGGTTACCAGATCCAAGGATCAGGTCTTCGGGTGATATTTTGTTCAGTGTCCCCAATAGTAGGGAGACTTATATGTTCAAGTCCCCTATAATAAAAGCCATGTCCCTCTACAACAGTATGCCGGTGAAGCCGGAAAAATTCTAAGACNGTCGGCATTGCTTTCCTTAATTCTAACATGCCACAACCCTGTGTTCGATGTCTACTCTCTTTAGATGTAACCCTTCACTGTCATGGTAACCCCAACGTGCTTCACACAATATCTAAACTGCGTAGAAACCAATGACCTCTTAGCATTAGTTTGAAGCAGTGTTGTTTTAAAGGTTGGATGTTCTTTTTAACACCAAACCTTCTGTATTTACAAGGGCTTAGGACTGTCACCTAATGATGCTGACTTGCTCTTCTCAGCGGCTACATTTCCTAACACCAAACCTTCTGTATTTACACGGGCATAGTACCGTCACCTAATGAATCTGGCTTGCTCCTCTCGGTGGCTACACTTCCTAACACCAAACCTTCTGCATTTGCGCGAGCTTAGGACCGTCACCTAATGATGCTGACTTGCTTTTCTCGGTGGCTACATTTCCTAACACCAAACCTTCTGTATTTACGCGGGCTTAGTACCGTCACCTAATGAATCTGGTCTGTTCCTCTCGGAGCCTACATTTCCTAACACCAAACCTTCTGTATTTCCACGGGCTTAGGACCGTCACCTAATGAATCTGGTCTGTTCCTCTCGGAGCCTACATTTCCTAACACCAAACCTTCTGTATTTACACGGGCTCAGGACCGTCACCTAATGAATCTGGTCTGTTCCTGTCGGAGGCTACATTTCCTAACACCAAATCTGTATTTACACGGGCTTAGTACCGTCACCTAATGAAGGTGGTTCGATTCCCTCGGTGGCTCAGATGATAGTACCGACATTTAAGCAAACTTACGGAAATATTTATTTCGAAAAATGGTACGTCTCTGATTTTCTGTCCAAAGCTACTATACATTTTGAAAAATAATCCTTCCGGCTCTTGATCAGGTTTGGTTTTCGGATGCAAGTCAAACGTTATAGATGCAGTTATAGCACCAACAGTTCTGAGAATCATTGATCGGNCGGTGGCTCAGATGATAGTACCGACATTTAAGCAAACTTACGGAAATATTTATTTCGAAAAATGGTACGTCTCTGATTTTCTGTCCAAAACTACTATACATTTTGAAAAATAATTCTTCCGGCTCTTGACCAAGTTTGGTTTTCGGATGCAAGTCAAACGTTATAGATGCAGTTATAGCACCAACAGTTCTGAGAATCATTGATCGGGCCGTTTTTAGGATCCGAACTTTGGCTGTTGTGCCTAAAATTGAACAAAATGGTCTCTTGATGTAATAGAGGTCTCTGGATATTTGACGTCCCCTATCTTGTATTGTATTGGTGGCAACTATATAATCATCTCTATATTGGTTTATGAATGTAAAAATTGAAATTGCATACTTGTTAGTGTGAACTGCAGTTGTAGCTTTTTCTGCAAAAAAAAAAAAAAAAAGTATGCGTGTACTTATNGGCCAAAAATCGCTTAATTTTGCCGTTAATTGTATAACATTCGAACGATGCGTTTTATGAAAAAAATGCTCTATTCAAACTTAATGAGAATTGAATTTGACGTCGAATAACATATTTAAACGTTAAATTCGGTTCAGCGGTGTTCGGTCAGAATGGAAAGTCGAAAATGGGCTATTTTTTTACACTTTTTCAGAAAATTGATTATACCTACTCCAATTTAAACGCCTCTAACTCAAAATACGTTATTCCAATTAAAAAATGATATTATATAAAACTTGTGGGAAATCAAATTTCACGTTCAGAACATATCCACTTTTAAAAGTTGCTCCTTCCTACGCACAGGTAGACGGAAAAATTAAAAAGTGGTCGTAGCCGCCGAATGGCCGCTATATGAATATTTAGTAATTTTATGACTTCTGACCTCAAAATTATTAATTTCATATTGAGAGATTTAATTGTTATATTAGTAATTTTATCGTCCAAGTAGAAGCTTTGCGTTGCATTTGGGGGTTATAGGGCAGCAGGGGGAGGTTTGTGGAAATCCCCTCCCTAGCACTTCCACACAAAACGCTTATTCGGATGAAAAATGATACTAATATAAAGATACAAAGCATTTATGCTCTCAGAGCATTCCTAGCACCTTTATTATTTCTAATTTGATCTTTAGTCTGTATTTAAAAGTCGTAGCGCTGATTTGCCACTATGTAGCATTTTTCAATTTTCATGTTCCCGACGTCAAAATCTTTCATTTTTGGTAAGGAATTGAATCAGAATGTACTTTTTGAGACTCATTTGGTTACAAGAAAGTGCGTTAGGGTGGAACTGTTGACATTGTGACATGAGGTCCTATACTAAAATTTAATGAAGTTTATTTGACATCATGTATAATCTGATGTGTCAGAAGCAGAAAAAAACGGCTGGGACGACATGAAAAGGATTAGTATAATAATTATTTTCAAATAGAATTGTCGCAAAAAAAAAAATAAAAAATTACTTATTACGATAGTTCCTTGTTTGTCCACCGAGCTCGAAAATTATATACATATCTTCTTTTTACTTACTTCGTCGAACTACTGGTTGCGGATCATTGAAGAGCACCACAACGCTATCGATACCAATTCCGGGAATAATAATGTGGCCCATTGATTTGTTAAATGCGATATTTAATTTTCCTGCAACAGAAGTAACCATTAACGGTCTTTTAGCTCCACGTAGCCCAAAAGCTAAGTGAGGTTTTACTGAGTAGATCCCCAAATAGGTTCGCACCCTCCGGGTCAACCCAAACTGGGTGATTTCAATGAAGGTAATAGCTGGTTTTCAAATTTCCAAGGAATGGAGCATAAAACACCAGTCTTGAATGACCAATAGATGTCAGAGAAGTTATGCAAAAAAAAAGAGAAAAAAAAAGGATATACTGACCCGAAATAAAATTGGAAATAGGTGAAGNAAAATATTGTTTGTGACAACTATTAAAGGTCTCATTAAAATAAGTATCATAAATTGATTACTATAAGCTTTTTGCTAAGCGGGTACTTTGTACCCCCCTTGGCAAAGCTAGGGTTAAAGAAGAAGATACTACTTTCTTCAAAGAATTATAGATACGGAAAGTCGTGTGATGTTCACGCGAGATGATTTCAATGACTTACCGGCCACTCGATTACTCTCAAAATATTGTTAAATGAACTCCAGTCTATCCTCTGGGATATTCTCACGGACAGTGTCTGTTTTTGCACCACTCGCTGTCTTCAATGACTTACCCGCCACTCGATTATTCTCAAAGAACGTTGGAATACTGTCTCCATAATATTTTTGAATGAAGTCCAGTCTATCCTCTGGGATATTTTCATGGACAGTGACAAAGTGAAGATACTTGTGATATATGGAAGGCAACTTCTTGAACACTTTCATGACTATTGTATAATCATCGTTTGCTTTAGTCAAAGTTGGCGTGAATTTTGCATAAAATTCATTAAATTTTTCATCATTAGTGACACCATAATCCTGATATTTACGGTAGAAACTGTAATAATAAAGGAATCATTCAAGAGACTACAATAATAAAGGAATCATTCAAAAGACTACAATAATAAAGGAATCATTCAAGAGACTACAATGATAAAGGAATCATTCAAGAGACTACAATGATAAAGGAATCATTCGAGAGACTACAATGATAAAGGAATCATTCAAGAGACTGCAATGATAAAGGAATCATTCAAGAGACAACAAGGATAAAGGAATCATTCAAGAGACTACAATGATAAAGGAATCATTCAAAACGATGCGTTTTCATCTCCTCTTTCCACTGGAATCAATATCTCAATTTTGAAAAATAATGAGTTATGGGTGTTCTCTGAAATAAACGCATATTACTAGCTCCTATAAATTCCATATAAATCATCTGAGTTATCGTGTTTGATTATTTGAAGAAATAGCTTCATTTTTAATTCTTTCCCTCTTATTTTCATGTCCACCTATTAAGTGGACGGCTTTATGTGTTTGATATAATAGAAAGGAGAAGCGTCGCGGTGTTTTTATACAGGATGTTTACATAATATTCCGTATACAGATTTTTTACTTCAATATTTTTACTTTCCTTGTGCTATAAAAGGAAAGTATTGTAATGGGCTTACATTTTCGATGTCGAGTTTACAATGTAAAACACGTTTTGGGGCCTCAGAACCCAAATCTCGAGATTAAGCCATTGATCCGTGTGTATGTCTGTCTGTCCGTCTATCTGTAAACAAGATATCTCAAGAAAGGCAAGAGCTAGAGACTTCAAATATGGTTTGTATGTCAGTTTTATACCATGAATGGCAAAATAAGCTTTTGGTAGAAATCGAAAATACTGTTGGCGGTTTTATGTCGCTTTTTAGCCGATTTTGCATATCCTACCCAAAATGAGATCGGTAAAATAGCTAGAACTTTAAATTTTTGTGTCTATTCATATTATTTTCATACAAGAAATTGAAGAATACAACTTAGGTTGAAGTGTAATATATTGTTGGCTGCTAATTAGCGGTTGAATGCCGCTTTTTATGGATTAGAAAAGTCGTGTAATATTCACACCAGATTTTTTTTTTTCAATTCATTAATGTCTAGATTCTCGTCCCCAACATCAAAGAACTCTTTTTTTTGGTGCGTCCAACGCCGTTTTAATGTTTGCAGGAAGATGAGTCGCAATAGTTTCCTCCTGAGGATCTGCTCTTGTTGAAGTACAAAATTCCAATTGCGATTGCCCACCTTCCACCTGTTCGGCAGCATTTCCTGAAGTGTTCAGACTGCTGGACGGAGGTCTTAAAAAAGAATCAAGAGAAAGTTTTTCCTCTTTTTCTTTTGTTTTTTCTCCTTCTTTATCTTTTCTCTTTTGGGCACCCGATTTCTCCGATTTAGAACTCATTTTTCTAATGTTATAATATCATCATTAAGTGAAAAAAGTGAATATTTGACACTTGAATCAATCAATTAGGTATTAACTAAATCTACGTACATCAAGAATATTATTATGAGATCAACACAATAAATAAAAAACTGCGTTCTTTAAAGGGGTTGGGTTAAGCCGTTAAGCAAAACTTAACCTCACTGTTTAAAAACTTTTCTTTTTTTTAAAAAAAAAATTAAATACACTTTTCTACGTTCTACGGTATCACAGTTACCAATGTTTATAGAAGTCAAAACTATTAAATTGTTTATTATTTTAAAATTGCTTCCAACTAATTATTTATCAATCACAATGTTAATTAATGAAAATTAAAGATTTATTTAGAAATTATTAATACCTAGTCAACCTTTCCTGCTACAGTCAAGAAAACAGCGAAGTTGATTAGGCGAGAACGTTTGAAGAGAGGTGAAACCTCCTAACGCAATTAAAAGAGCCTGCATGAATGCTTACCGGTGCATGGTCCAGATTTGGGTCAAAATTATACCTACAAATAAAAAGTATTATCTTATGTGTAGAAAATATTCCAGGATGTAACGAATGGTAAAAGAACGGGAAAAAATTCCTAAGACTCTTGTAAAGACCCCCCACGATCCCTGCGGAACCCCTTTGAAGGCCTCCTATCATTTAACTTCGATACATTATATTTTGCACACTTTTCGGAGGGCACCGAAAAAACTTGAAGGGGAGCCCCCTATTTTTTTCCTAACGCTACTGTAAAATTCCGCACGACAATTGAACCAGTTATCATCACGTGCAAAAAGCTTTGAATATTTTTTAAGCTTAGAAAAAACGTAGGTCTCAATGTGCTGTTTTAAAAAAAAGCTGACAAGTGACTTTTCCAAGAAATTGTTAATCTATTTAATTATTTAAACTAATAGTTAACTATAAGTAGGTATTAATAAGTAATTATTATGAAAAACATAAGAGTATAAAGCTACACGATTACACAATACACAGGCACTGTAAATCAAATGCGATATGATTTTAGTCTTTTAAATAGACATGGCATACATGGCAAGTAGAAATAAAGTCAAAACAAAGAATTACTAATGATTCAGTAAACATAATTGGGGATGATCAAGTTGCGTTGTGGGTGATCTATACACTAGTGGACAATCAACATGGTACACATTTTTATAAAACTTTTTGGTCATAGATATAGGATCTCTATTAGGCACATTAGTTGACATTATTCGTCATTTCAGTGGTATTTTTTTTTTCCACGCATTGAACTTGTATTTGGCATATTGTTTTAATTTATATTTTTATTATCAGTAAAAAAAAATCCGCTGGGCCAGGGCCCGGCACATTTTGTGCCATTTGTCCCCCCCCCCCTCCGAACGGCTCCGGTATTTAATATCTGTGTAATTACCTGAGAAACTCTGTGGCATCGTCATAGTATGGATTTTCATTGATAACTTCACCGTAGCTTTTCGTGAGTTCATTTATAAATGTCTCAATTTCAGATACATCATAAAAATTTAGGACCGGCATTTCTGTTCCATATTTTATATCAGTAATATCTTTTTGTTTTGTGTCAATTTTCTTTCTGGAAAATTTGCACCCACAAGTTAGATCATCAGCGTAACCTGTAATTATTATTGTTATATATTTTTATAGAAGAATCGTAAGATAATAAATAAATTAAATAATT
>JAAEEI010000374.1:46113-66926 GCA_012654025.1 Pachypsylla venusta
TCGAGCAGTATAAATAAGCAGTATTATTATATGAGTTCTTCACTCGATTGTGAGACTCTCGATCGTATTTTTTAGTAGTTAGGGTTTCCTCGCATGATATATAATGTTTTTTGGGGAACTTTCCGCACTTCCCAAAACGTGGACAGGTCACCAATTTCTAATATGGAAATGGAAAGGTGACAGCTGAATCCACTTATCTAACAGAGGAGATGAGATATAAATAAAAAGATGGTTGAGACTTATACTTGAAATGAAACTTATAATATATAAACTTATAATATATATTGAAATGAAACTTATAATATTAACCTAAAGGAAATCATTTAGTGGAACTTGATTCCGCCGTTAGGCGCCGTCATAGGTACCTGGGGTATATTTTTAAATATACTGATAACTTGATGTGTATTATTGAAAGAATGTGTACTTATGGTATCATTTGGGGTCCCAATACTGTTCTTAAGGACAGTTATATTTTTTTGGTTAAAATTGGCCGAAAAACGTCCAGCGCCCTTAAGGAAATTGACAGTTGGACTTTGGTTTCTCCACCGGACGTTGTCTGGGGTATAGTTTGAAGCTAGATGATAATAATACAGATATGATACGTATGTAAGAACTCTTTACCATATATCTAAATACATATTTTCTCGCTACAAAAAGTTATGAAATCTCCCCAAAAATACCACTGCGTGCTACAAAAATTCCCCGCCATGTCTTTACCCTGAAAAGATATTGAAATCATTTTTGGGCCCCGATATCCATTCTTCCTTACTTCGAAATACATAATGAGTTTAAATTCCGACCCCACCTCAAACGATTTCAGAATTTTAGTCTGATTTCCTCACTCTCTTCACTAACACGCGGTCTTGGTGGGGTACCTCTGATCATTATTAAACGTAACAAATTTATGAACCGTTGAAGTAGAGATGAGTGGTCCCTATCTCCTAGCGGTTAAACGAACCGAGGTACCCCACCAAGACTGCGTGTTGGTGAAGAGACTGAGAAAATCAGACTAAAATTCTGAAATCGTTTGGTGTGGGGTCAGAATTTAAACTCATTAGGTATTTCAAAGCAAGGAAGATTGGATATGAAATGTATTTTGGGGTTATTCTAACTGTATACCCCCAAAAAACATTTCTTATCATTTTTGGGGGTAAATAGTTTCCCCGGAAATTTTTATAGCACGCAGTGGTATTTTTGGAGTATACCCCAAAAATACCAGTTAGTGAACTAAATTAATTAACTAAATAAAATAACTAAATAAACTAAATTAACTAAATAAAAAAAAAATCATCTTCCCACATGCCTCTCCATATTCAAACTTTTATAAAAAATTAAACATAGAAAACATATCTTTATCATCTTTTAGTTGAGAACCTATAAGATTTAAAAATTTTAAGTGCGTGTAAAAAAAACGGGTTTTGGGCAAGTAGTGGTAGTAGGGGATACTTTTTTACGATAAATTATCAAAAGGAACACCCTACCACCAGATGCAGACAAATGAGACATCTCCGATAAAAATCTGTTCGGTAATTTTGGCTGTGGCCTCGTCAACGTTCAAGAAGAAGATGATGATGAAGGAGACTGAGACAGTGTAAAAATGACACTTTTCATTTTATTTTTCTCAATGCTCCCGTATTTTTTTTTTCTTCTGCAAACTATTGATTTTATCTCATCATCTACCCATCCGATTATGAAATATTCAACAAAAGTCACTCCGCAAATTTTTCCCATGGCTGTGGAGAGACCTGAAAAGTGCACTTTGTGACGTGAAGTACCTAATATATCACTAGTGCAACGCTCATTGTATTTGACTTGTCGGGCGAAGCGCTGCCGCTCTCCCCAATTCAGTTCTTACCACCTTTGTTAAAATGCAAACCGCCTTTATTATAAAATCTATTTTTCAACACTAACTCTGGATTTAGCATGCTCACTTTTTGCTACTGAAAATAATTTACAATTTTACTGTTTAATACAGGGTGCGGCAATTAGTTCTCTTAAAAATCATGGCAGGGGAAATAATAGTGGGAGGAGCGTGGGTTTTGTTGTATTCAACACAAAATGATATCTAGTTTTTAGGTGTTGCAATGGTAAGGTCGAGCGAGCGTCCTGCGTTCGTTGTCAAGGTGTTTTTTAATTTTAGTGAATCCATTATGGCCACTCGGAGAGCGTTCTGGACAAGGTATTGTTTGCACTCCACGGATCCAGTTACTGATCGAAAAATAATTCTGAGTTGGTTTCACAACTTTAGGACCACATTATCAGCTTTAAGTTGTATGGGGCTACGGCCTATGTACTCTGGTCACGTGATCTCCTTACGACATGACATTTTGTGGGCCCCTCGGTCGCCGGATTTGAGTCCCTCTGACTTCTTCCTGTGGGGTTACCTCAAGGCTGAGGTCTTCAAACATCGTTCTGGGACCTTTGAAGAGTTAAAGTAGGCAATTCTGGAACAAATCATCCAAATTGATGCTGGTATGCTGACGAGAGTCATGGAAAACTACCGCGAAAGACTCAAAATGTGTATCACTCGCCAAGACCGTCATTTGGACGACATTATTTACAAAACATACATGAAGAAAAAAAAAAAAAAAAAAAAAAAAAAAAAAAAAAAACTAGAATACACAAGCTTTCAGAATACAAAATACTTTTTCAAATATCTCATTTCGTTTTTATTTTCCAGCTCTTTCAAATGTGGGAGAACTAATTGTCGCACTCTGTATTCCTTTGTTTGTTTCTATCAAAACTGTTTCTGATTGGCGGCATCAATATGTAACCCAGATTTAGCGTCCTCATATTTGCTGTGATTTTTTTCTATTAATTGGTGAAGTGATTTTGATGATGTTCCGGCTAATATGAAGACATAATCTTGGGGCGTGTGCACGCAATGCCCTCCATTACCTGGTTGGGCGTAACACTTCAGACTTGAAATTTGGTATGTATATGTCATATTTGGGGTCTTAGTAAGCTTCGAAACTTTTGGTGCAATCAAATTCAACGTTGACGATTTTTACCGCTTTTTAGAGGTTTTCATTAATCCTGTCTAAAAAAGAGAAAAGTGTAAATTTGTGGTCTAATTTCGCCACAATTTTTTTTTTTTTTGGGGGAAAAGGAGGATTATTTTTAGCCAGTAAAACAGTAAACCCATGGATCACATTGGCGGAGTTTTTATTTCTCTAATCATTATTAGTTTTTGTAATTGTATATTTGTAAAATATAATTACAACGTTTTTCAATAATTTAAATGAATGTCATATTTGGGGTCTCAGTAAGCTTCGAAACTTTTGGTGCAATCAAATTCAACGTTGACGATTTTTACCGCTTTTCAGAGGTTTCCATTAATCCTGTCTATAAAAGAGAAAAGTGTTTTTTTTTATTTCCAGCTTTGTAGTTCATATATTCGGGCATAAAGGTTTGGTCCTCAAGAACTTCCTTTAAAGCTACTAAAAAGGTCATTAACGAATTCAAACGTACAGTCAATTGTATAAACGCTAATTGCTTATTAATCTGCAATGAAAAATGAACAAAATGGTAAATTAGATTATATTGTCAAGTTTTAGGATGTCCTCAGGTAGCAGCATAATCTGCCACTCTAGGCTCCAGCCTACTCAGCCACTGCCCTGTATAATGCTAAAAATAAATAAATAATAATAATAAAAAAAAACGAACGAGACACATAGAAAAAATACTATCACTAAGGGGATTCGTAAAATACTACCCTTATACAAACTGGCCAAGTGTAAAGTCGGTATTACTTTAAGAGCGTGTAATAATAAATTTAAGTGCGGGATATACAGCAGCAACAATCAACTTGGCCCCAATAATAGATATCACTACTTTCATAGGCGGAATTTTTTGGTTGAATGAGTGGAACTTGGTCTTTTTACAATGATAATTTTTTTGTGAGATATCAATACTTTTTGTAAGATTACTTTATGTAACTGATTATTTAGCCGTTTTTCCTTCATTTCTTCTTCTTTTCGATTAACAATATATCGGAAACCAGGAAATTTTTGTGTAAACCAGAGCCAAATGTCCAATACGATCTAACACCAAACTTTAATAAAGTAGGTAATATGCACCACAAAGGAAATAAAATCAGAAATATTTATAGTGTATCTTCTTTCCTGAAGTTATAACGCTGAGGTCCGGTCCTACCAAAAGCCGAGTTTTGAAACACTTTGGTCTGAGTATTATATTAACACAGGTTGGCACAGTGTTAGAATGAAACTCCCTGAAAACACGTCGTAGTAGTATCGGGCCTGAGAAATAACGAATTTGAATTTTGATATTTGCGGATTCATTTGAATTTAAGTCTCTACCTTCATGTAAGTTTCAGCGTTTTAGCAGTTGTAACTAGATTTCATGAATTTTCTTCCCTGAAGCGAACGCACACTGGTAGTCATAGAATGAATATATTTATTTTCCACATAATTGCATAAAAATAAATTCCTTCATGTAAGATTTCAGCGTCCTACCAGTTTAAACTAGTTTTCGTGTATCTTCTTCCCTAAAACGGAGCCGTTTTGGAGCGCCGGGAGTGAAAGAGTTCAAATATAAATTATTTCCTACTTAACTACATTGCAATACGTTGTATTGTCNCTTTTTTCAATGATAATTTTTTTGTGAGATATCAATACTTTTTGTAAAGATTACTATATGTAACTGATTTTTTGGCCGTTTTTTCTTTATTTCTTCTTCTTCTTCTTTTCTATTACACAACATATCGGAAATCAGGAAATTTCTGTGTAAACCAGAGCCAAATGGTCAATATGATCTAACACCAAAGTATTAATAAAGTAATATACACTACAAAGCAAATAAAAACAGCAATATTTATAGTGTATCTTCCTTCCTGAAGTGATAACGTTGAGGTCCGGTCCTACCAAAAGCTAAGTTTTGGAACACTTCGGTCTGAGTATTATATTAACACAGGTTGGCACAGTGTTAGAATGAAATTCCCTGAAAACACGTCGTGGTAGGATTCGGCCTGAGAAATAACGAATATGAATTTTGATATTTGCGGATTCATTTGAATTTAAGTCTCTACCTTCAGGCAAGCTTCAGCGTTTTAGCAGTTGTAACTAGATTTCGTGAATTTACTTCCCTGAAGCGTAACTGTTGTTGCACACTGGTAGTCAAAGAATGAATATATTTATTTTCCACTTAATTGCATGAAAATAAATTGCTTCATGTAAGATTTCAGCGTCCTACCAGTTTAAACTAGTTTTCGTGTATCTTCTTCCCTAAAACGGAGCCGTTTTGGAGCGCCGGGAGTGAAAGAGTTCAAATATAAATTATTTCCTACTTAACTACATTGCAATACGTTGTATTGTCTTCCCTAAAGCGACACTTAGAGTTAAAAAGTTCAAATTTTCTGATTTTTCCCTTTACTTGGATGTCAATTGCTAACTTCATGCAAAATTTCAGCGCTCTAAAGTATACGGAAAGTGCCTAATGATAAGTGAATCAGTCAGTATGTCAGTCAGTCAGTGAGTATCCAAAAGTGCAAACTTTGGAATTACCTATCTCCCGCCCGGGTTAGCATTAACTTTTTAAATTTATCCTGTAGTATTGTACTATACTTCGGAATGTAAGTTCAAAATTTCAATGACCTATTCCCTGTAGAACCGGATATCTGATGGTGTCTAAAACCTGGTGAATTGCTTCGCGTAAAAATAGACTGATGTTTTCTGGAACTTTTGCCTGGCGCACTGCTGTGCGCTCAGATACTGTCACTATAGAGCAAAGTCCGCAGTCGAAGTCTGCAAAATCTTTTTAAATTACCATCACTAAATAGCAAAGTCCACAGCCGAAGCCTGCTAAATCTTTTTAAAATAATACTACCACTAAAGAGTAACGTAAGCAGCCGTAGGCTGCCAAACCTTTTTAAATTAGGTAATACTATCAACAAATAGCAATGTCCACAGCCGAAGGCTGCTAATATTTTAAAAGAAAATAATAAATAAAATAAAGAGAACTACATATATATGTTGTATATGCAACTGTTTCTTTAGCCGTTTTTTTATTTTTTCTTCTTCTTTTCGATTGCACAACATACGGGGAAAGTATGATAAAACCGGGAGGTCATGTCAAACCGGGTACCCGCGTTCTGAAGAAATGGGCAACGCGATGTATGTTTTGATTATAGGAAATAAAACGTTTATCCTCTTCTTGAAAACAAACAGATTCTAGGTTGATGTCTTGTATCGTAGCGGAGAGGTATATTTTTCCACTTCCATAATTCTCTGGCTAGCAAAATTCTCAGTTTTTATACAATTTTTCATAGATGATTTTTATTCTGAGGATATGTCGCAGTAAACTTGTAGAATAAAATTCCTAGGGATTTATTAAAATCAAGGAAAATAGACGAACGCGAGGATTTTCGACAAGTTTACTGAAATGCTTTAGGGATTTTATAAAAACCCGGATAATAGATTAGGTTAGGTTATAAAATCCCTAAAGCATTTCAGTAAACGTGTTGAAAATCCCCGCGTTCGTTTATTTTCCGTGATTTTATTAAATCCCTAGGATTCTACAAGTTTACTGCGACAGATATAACGTTATTCAGATTAAATTGTTTGCAATATAAAACAAGATATTTTTTTCTAAGATTCCTGTGTGATAAAATTACAAATATTTTTACTTTGAAAATAAATATTCAATTCTATCCTACCCGACCTTTAGGAAAAGGTCTGGGAGAAATTTCTCCCTTTACCCCCTCGTCGGACCTCACAAGATTACTTACATCTGCATAATTTCCATTCGCAATTTGATTCAACTCATCATAGTAAACATCTAAACATCCAGGAACGTGCTCCTCATAATTAACAATCTTCACCTGAAAATGTGGCATGTTAGGCGTAACAGTTATTTCGCCGAAAAAACTTCCCTTTTGATCTCGAAAGCGAATAAATTGATCGTCTCTTAACAATTGATTTTTGGTAGTAATTAGCCGAACCGCACAAAATGCATATTCCACATAGTAAAGTACATTCCTAAAAGTGCCAAGTTCTCCATGGATATATTCATTCCTTTTTCCAATAAAACGATACTTTATGGTTCTGTTTTGAAGATGTGTATATTCAGCCTCTGAGAACAAACAAAAATCGGCAGATTAATAATTAGTGGTACGTTAAGAAGCTCTTCCTTCCAAGTCAAATACAATGAGCGTTGCCCAAGTGATATACATTACTTCACGTTACAAAATGCTTTTGCCCCCCAAGATGGTTGGTTCTTCGTACCGGGGCTACCCGTGCCCTCGGACACGGCCAAAGACCATCAACACTGTTCCGACAACTCACTGTGTTTTTCCTCCGTTGGACCCAGGCGTGCTGCTCCAGATACTTCCTCAAAGAGTTGGTCTATAAATCCTTGCTAAACCCTGAAGTATCTGATCGTTGTCGTCTATGTATGCTGGCTGCTCGTGATTTACGTCATGAGCAGCCAGCAACTATCCATCAAACCCAACTAATCTAGCGCGGTCAGCATTATGGACAGATCCTGTTGGATAGGCCGACTTTCTTGGCCTGGAGAGACAGTGAGAGTCGTTGAGAACGTTAACAACAACAAAATGCTTTATTTTTTATTTATTTGAAAACTAACATTGCTACTAACTGTTGGCCGTTCGGCCGTGTCGAATCGATTCATCCTGGAAGAGACAATATTTTCAGAGTAGTCACCATAAAAACCTCTAACTCCACACTCACCCGTCCTCTTAATAAACTCGTTCCTTTAAACACTATCTAGAGTTTCCTTATCACACTTTGTATTTCTACTAACATTTTTTGAGTTGGTCTTGGATCCTTCCGAAGTGCGCGTTCATTTGATCGCTGTCGACGCTCTCCTTATGCACTTTTCTTTAGTGTTTAATATTCGTTTGAACTGTCTCAACGACTCCCCTTATATATTATTATTATATATTTTTTTTTTTTTGCAAATCCCTGCGAATTTGAGTCGGCGGAATGTTGCACACTGTATACATTACCTATCTCAAATTTTGGTTTGGCATTTACATATTTAAACTTGTTGACTCGAATTAATAGACGAGCCGAATTTGTTACCATTCAATTTCAGTTCCCTCTAGTCCTCCACTTATATCATAAAGAAGAAATTATAACTATAGACCTCGCTACTTAAAATAAATTACAAATTCAAATTTCCAAATTTACTTTATAAATTTAAAAAGTGTTTTTTTTTTTTTTTTTTTCCAGCTTTTTTATTTTATATATTTTTTTAAACATTTGGAATTGGGGCGGCGTTCTACCCAAATGAAATTCTACTTAAATTAATGGACAGTAAGAAAAAACGGTAGGATAAAAAACTCGAAATATCTAGTGTAAGATCCAAAATTATTGGGCCCCCCCCCCCTCGTAGCTACGCCTATGGTTATATCTTAAGTGTTCTTTAATTAATATAAACCCCAATCACCGCATACAGTCGTACCGAAGCAGGGGCCCCTCAGAAGAAATAAAACCATCGAAGCACAGTCGGTAACTTATTTTATAATTCGAACCTCTATGTGTGTAACGCCCCGGAAACACTAACTTTATTAACAACAATAAATATAATATTCAATATTAAACCTCCTAAGCTCAGTTTAACTTATTCGGAGGTTGTTTTGTTTTTCTGCAGATAAATCTCTTCTTCCTTTAATAATTTATAATTTTAATTTAAAGTGATTTTTTTTTGTTCCAAAAATGACTAGGTAATAAGAAATTAATAAATGGATACGATAAGAATAGATATCAATGACTAGATAATAAGAAATGAATACGATAAGAATAGATGTCAATAACTAGCTAATAAGAAATTAATAAATGAATATTATAAGAATAGATATCAATGACTAGGTAATAAGAAATTAATAATAGAATACGATAAGAATAGATAGCAATGACTAGGTAATAAGAAATTAATAAATGAATACGATAAGAATAGATGTCAATAGGTATTTGATTAGTGGTGTGGTGTCCAATATTTCCCCTCCAGGTATAAATGTAAAAAGTTGCTATACATGTTATCCACAATACTGAAAATTGTCATTTATGGAGGTGTGCATTTTGTATTTGATTAGTGGTGTGGTGTCCAATATTTTCCCCTCCAGGTATAAATGTAAAAAGTTGGTACAAATGTTATCCACAATACTGTAAATTGTCATTTATGGAGGTGTGCATTTTGTATTTCATCAGTGGTGTGGTGTCCAATATTTTCCCCTCCAGGTATAAATGTAAAAAGTTGCTACACATGTTTGCCACAATACTGTTCATCAGTGGTGTGGTGTCCAATATTTTCCCCTCCAGGTATAAATGAAAATGTTGGTACACATGTTTGCCACAATACTGAAAATTGTCATTTATGGAGGGGTGCATTTTGTATTTGTTTAGTGGTGTGGTGTCCAAAATTTGCGAAATAATGGTTTAAAATTGGGTTTGTAGGTCCAAAGCTGATAGACACACAGACACACATTTAAATCGTTGGCAAAATTGCCACATCGGGGGTTGGGATTATTTTCGCTGTGATTAAAATATGATCAAAAAACCAGCGGATGCTTAGTTCGCATTTCGGTGGCTGTAGAATTCCTTTTAGACAATTTAATTAGAAAATCTTCCATAAGTGGGATACGAACGAAGATAATTGGATTTTTTAGTGAAGGTTTTGAGTGTGTTTTTTGGGGTCCATTCTTGGCCATTTCATAAAATCTGTTACCGTTTGGGCTGTGTGAATGTACCGCTAAAAAGCGTATTTTTGGCGATAACTCGCTTCCAGTTTAACTTTCGTTATTTCCTTATCTTCCCACATCATGAATAAAGTTTACGGTGTTCCAAATTTCATTGTTGAGTTTTGTTGATTATGAATCGGTCCGGTTTACCAAATGGGCTGTGCTTTTTATAATATATTGATCGAATTGTGGGTCTAGTTTGACTGAAGTGTATAGAGCAGCCCTCTTAGTCTAGTGGGTATCACACTGGCATTGAACCTTGGAGACTCGGGTTCAATCCCCGCTTTCCATTGAGTTTGATGCTACCCATTTACTTCTCATCCATATAATTTTTTACTCATATTTTTTTTTCACTTTTTCTTGGAGCTTGCCAGATATATATGTGTCTTTTGAAATTCAAACAAAGGCTATAATTTTTCCCCGTCAAACTGTTGGAGCTGCTGCACTTCTTTCTTCATGTCTTTTGAAAGCATCTTTCTCATTTATTTCTCCCCTCTTTTCATTTTTTATACACGTACGAAATATACTCTTGTTTTTTACTTTCAAAATTTTATTTCTTTTACTTAAATTCTACTTATATACTTATTACTTACTATACCTAAGAATGTATAGTAAAGGTGGTATCACACTGTTTGTCATGATGCCAAATTTTCCACTTAAACTGTAACAAACAGTGTGATCGTCAAATATATTTAATTAAATTCGCTTTTTGATTGCTCCGATATCAAACACAAAATTGATTAAAATTTGTCTAAATAGTCTGATCGTCGTCATGTTTGGTCGTTTTTGAAAATTAAAAAAAATTCTCAGGCTCTGTGACACCCAAGTCCCCAATTATCGAAAATACACAAGTGAGGAAAAAGTAAATTAACTTTCGATCAGAAATTGTATTTTGCCAACGATCATACCTCGTTAAATACACCAGTTTCCGTTAGATCACTGAAGTTAAACAACGTCGGGCGTGGTCAGTACTTGAATGGATGACCGTTTGGGAACACCACGGCCCAAACCAGGCTGGGTGATGTCAATGTGGGTAGTTGGTTTGCAAGTTTCCAGCGAATGGAGGGTAGAACCACCGTCTTGAATGACCAATAGATGTTAAAGAGACGTTAAACCAAATTAAACAACGTCGGACGTGGTCAGTACTTGAATGGGTGACCGTTTGGGAACACCACGGCCCAAACCAGGCTCCGGCCCAAACCAGGCTGGGTGATGTCAATGCGGGTAGTTGGTTTGCAAGTTTCCAGCGAATGGAGGGTAAAACCACCGTCTTGAATGACCAATAGATGTTAAAGAGACGTTAAACCAATTTTTTTTTTTAAAAAAAAAATCGTATTGGAAAAATAGAAAATATCAAACTAATATTTACTACAGATAAATATCTGGTTGTTATGGTATAAAATACAACAAATTTTGAAAGCAAATAATTTTGTCTCAAAGCCTCATCAAATAGTGAGATAAGGTCACAAATATATACCAAACACACAAATTCAACAAATATTTTATATAAACAATAAAACAAAATCTTGACAATAGTAGAAATTATAAGGCAGCCATAGAGGGGAGCAAGCCAGCTTCATTAGGCGACGGGACTAATCCCGTAAAGGCCCTAAAGAAGGTTGGTTGTTAGGAAGGACATCCAGTTTTTAAAAAACTATGCTTGAAACTAATGATGATAGGTCATCACCGAAATGCTTGTTTCTTCGCAGCTTCTATGGATACTGCGAGAAGCTAGCGAGCGTTACCATGCCAGAAAAAAAGGTTGTGGCATGACAGAATTGTAATGTAAAACTGTAAAATGTATATATTTCTTTGTGTTATTATGTCACAATGTTTGTGGGCATCATAGCATTACAAGGTATTTTCAATATTCATCTTCAATAACAGTAAGCCTAAGCTACACTTTAAATTTTTTATCTTATAATGCCACCACTTGGCGCTATTACCATATCTACTCAATTGCCTCAGTAGGCTGAGTTACCCGCAAACACAATCATACCAAGTAGAAAATTCGAAAAAACCTTTTTCAAATTTTCGGCCCGCCCAGGAATCGTACCCGAAACCACGTTGGTGCAAGCCGAGTGTGATGCACACTCTAACACGGAGATTATTTTTGTATTTTTATTTTTGTATTTTTACGACTTTCGTTTATTATGTGGCATAAGGTTCGTCGTGAGGGGCACTCCTCCAAGCTCAGAGTTTTCTCAGAGGCCCATTGTAAATTGATCGTATATACAAATGACACAATGATTTTAGCTAACTAAAACGACGCTTCTATTTTTCTCCCGAGTCTCTCCACTTCCCGGTATAAGATCATCGTGTATAATTGTAGCTAGAGACTTGAGACCACTAGCTACTTTGCTTTCCAATGTGTTCACACTAATTCTGATACTCATAGATGCATGAACTTTGACTGAAGCCATATTTGTAAGCATTCAATTTGAAAGCTTTCAGTAAAACATAATACGATTTTTATTTTTAACTTTGGAATAGAGTTCATTGAATTGCAAATTGTTTTTAGTAAGGTTAAGATGACGCACGAATGTGAGATGACAAAATCAATCATTTTGGCAGCTGGCAAGTGAGTTTACAGACGAAAACTTTTTTCGATAAAGTTAAAAATTGATTGGTTTAACATTTGGTTTTTCCCTTAACGTCTCTTTAACATCTATTGGTTTTCGAGATCCTTCATTCGTTGGAAAGGACGGCACACCTTTCCTTCGATTTCATACCTTTTCTTGCGATTTCAAAATCTGAAACAAAAAGGTACACTCCTTTTCCTCTGACAACTGTAAAAAGGTATAGTCCTATTCTCCAGATGTGCGTGGAACGGTTCACACGCATTTGTTGCAAAATTTATGTCGGCTGAACAACGTGCCAAATTTCTAGAGGAAACGTTTCATCTTCAAATATGTATTCCTCCCATGAGCACTTTGCTCGGTAGTTCGCACAAATTTTCGGTTGGCTTTCTTTTAGCACAGGCACTTAACTCTTGTCTGAGCAAATCTTGTTCCCTTGAAGATGCATGACTGCATGTTGATGGTTTATCTGTTCCTCTGTTATTTCACTGTTGTCAACGGTTATTATAAATCAGGAAACATTTTTTTATTTTCATTGCAACCCCACTTCGTTTCTCCGGAGAGTATATAGATCGGAAGTAGAGAGAGAGATTAGTACCTGACAATTTAAATCGGAGGAATAGGAGTTTCCATTTTGTGGACCCTAAAAGAAGATATGTTTTTTCAACGGGTAGAAATACAACTCACCAGGGATGGAAGTATAGTAGTGACTTTGAGAGATATTAACTGCATTTCCTCCTACAATTGTTTTCAATAAAATATAAAATTGATTATTTAAAAAAAAAAATATTTTCCTTCCCCTACCCTGAATCCTTAGATCAAAGAAGATGGAAAAGGGATTCAGAGTGTTTATTTTATTTTCGGGAACAATGAAATTTAGCTCAACGCGTTTTTTTTCTTCCATAATTAGTTTTGTTCAAAATGAATAAAAAAAATCCACCCTGCTCGTAATATTGTGTTACTTAAATCTTGGTGCGCGCAAAGTAACACCCACGATTATTTGGTCGTCACGGTTTTTTTTTGTCGAGTGGCGCATACATTTTAATTAGAGTGTTCTTATTACAAACGTTTAACTCTCCACAATCGTCAAAATCGTCAAGTCCAAAAAAATTGTGACGAAAAAAAATTGTGAAGTGATCCAATGGCATGAGTAAATAAATAGAGATGTTCTCACTACACTCGTCACGAAGATAACTGATGACTTATGAACATTAATTTTTCAAACGTCACGTAAGATAACTGATGACTTATGAACGTTAATTTTTCAATCGTCACGTAAGATAACTGATGACTTATGAACGTTAATTTTTCAATCGTCACGTAAGATAACTGATAACTTATGAACGTTAATTTTTCAATCGTCACGTAAGATAACTGATGACTTATGAAGGTTAATTTTTCAATCGTCACGTAAGATAACTGATGACTTATGAACGTTAATTTTTCAATCGTCACGTAAGATAACTCATGACTTATGAAAGTTAATTTTTCAATCGTCACGTAAGATAGCTGATGACTTATGAACGTTAATTTTTAAAAGTGAAGGACAAAAAATCATTAATATAAAAATTCATGTACTGGGAATAATGTGTAAGACTTGTTTTCCGTTCTGTCTATTTCAGTTATTAAAAAGTTGCGTGATAGAACTGATCGATATTACAGAGCTACGTAGACATCAGTAAATAATTCAGAGCTTTTCTGAGACGAAAGTTTATCTCTATTAGCGTGACAATGTGTTTCAACCAGCACGTACTGGATTTGAACTTTGTAATACTTTTGCTGGAGAAAACTTTCAGGTGATGATGTGGTATGAATTACTGATGAAAAGTGTTTGGTAAATTTAGTGTTATGATAATTGCTCGTCTAAACCGTATTTGATGGTAGCCAAATGTATAAATACAGTTCTAAATAAGCTCTTAAACAGTGGTGCGGCCAAGGGTTCAGGGTTCTCCCTCCTTACAGTTTACATGTATTACAGGTTGATTGAACAGTGAATATGATACCTTTTGCACAGTTAGCGTATATCGTACCTCCGAACTAACTTTCATTTTACATTACTTAATAATTTTATTAAGGACGATAGGTCTAATTGACCCCCCCCTCCCCCCCCCCTATCAAAGGGAAATCCTGGTTGCGCCAATTTTTGCAACTGGGATAACCATCAAGGTACGTATAGCGTATAGCCTTCCAAGTCAATGCGCTGCAATCAACAACAATTTCCCCCAAAATGAAACACCACGTAGTATCCTCGAGTGGACTTTCATTCGAATTATTTATGAATTTATGATTTTTAAATAATATTTTTTAATTATTTAATTTATTTTTAAATATACATTCAGTGTTTGCCAGATAACATAAAGAAATTGCCTTTTTGTGTTTGATAAAAAGACATCTCTATCACAGTGGGCTATAAACTATGCTTATTCAATCTGTTGCTGTGTGAAAGAAGGTGAAAACAACAAACACACTTTTGCATTAATGATATAAACAGTATATGAAGTCATGATGCTTTGTAGAATATATTCAAATTCAGTTGGTCATACATACCCCCCTTCCGGCTATACAAGGGTTTAAACTTTGTTTCTGCTGCTATAAAGTTTTTATTTGTCAGCATTCATCAAACATTATTTAATGCTCGGGGACTATTAATTGAAATGGGAGCCCTTGAACTCCATCCATTACTACAATAATATAATCAGCCACCAAATTGTCGAATCCCGTAATTATTTTCAACATTACGATGTTTTTTTATATGTTAAACCCAATAAGTAATTTTGACAGTAATGTTGACCATTCTGAAGATTCGCTTCAAATTAGATAATTCGCTAAAACGAAAAAAATCGCTAAAGTTCTTTATGAAGCGCCTGTAGATCTGAAATTTTGTTTTGATAAAAATAGAGTAGGTACAGTGGAAATTGGAACGTCGGAACCAATTAGTACCAGGGGGTAAAGTACTGTTTCCATTATTCCGATAGCATCCGACCTTACACGATAGTTTTTCAACCAATCGGAGGGATTATTTTCTCCACCCACCGATAATTTTCTCCACTCTACCGACATAATGTTTATCGTTGCCAACAATACTTTTTATCGTGTGGTGTCGGAAGCTATCCGACTAGTGTAAATAGTACTTAATCAAGGATTAGTCAGTTAAAATGGACCAAATAATCACCTAATTTCAGGAAAATATCACCAAGTTATCGCGGAAAAACATACGTTCAAATAAACCTAGATCCGGTCAATTCAAATTAAATGATGATGACTGTAAAAATTATACACTTTTTACTTTATCTTCCCAAATACGAATTATAGTGCCAAACGCGGGACGTCTTTGGGACTAAATGGTAAACTTTTTTTTTCGCATAATATCCATGCTATACAAATGCACAATAAAGAATATTATCGAATAATACTTCAGTTATCAAAAGCGACTCTGGTGGGAAACTTTTGAAATAAATAGGTACTTATGATGACTGTAAAAATTATACATTTTTTACTTTATCTTCCCAAATACGTAGTATAGGTGAGTAAATTACGAGTATTGTGTTGGTGAAAAATTTCCATGTCGTTTTTTGTTTTTAATTAAAGCCCCCTGCGCTTTTTCTGGTCCTGGCGCGCGTCATTGTGTTTGTAGATGATCTGAAACCACTTTTAGTGGATGTGCCAACTTACGAGTTTTGTTTCCTTGCTCTTAAAATTGTATTGTCATCATCATTTAATTTGCTAGCACTAATAAATACCAGTGCTTTGTTGAACGACTGAAGTGAGGTCTCGTGTTATTCTAACGATTTTCTTTAGCAATCTGTTTGTCCGTTTGAACCACTGAAACTCAAGAATGCCTTACACGATTTCGATGAAACATTGTACAAATTATGCTCGCAGAATTTGCTGAGTATCTATTTGCCAACTCGGGGCCTCTTGAGATCCATTTCAACTCAGTGGGCTCTAGAGTTCACAGAAGTAGGTACTTGTATAAGCAAATCATTGATGAATATTTGATGACATCATGGGTTCCGTGATTACAGTGCTTAGAAATATATAGGTAGTGGAAAAAAATATTAAATCCGACCTGGCCCTTGGTCTTCCATCAAACACTAATATTATGTGCAATGAAAATATTTAATTTGAAACAGTGGATCAAGATATTTATCAAAATATTTAATTTTAAAACTACTAATTAGCCGGCGCGGCGTTTATGGCACGTTTAACCCATTACTGCATAAAGTAGTTTTTTATTAATATCTCCCTGAAATCTTAATCGATTTTTGTGATATTGGTATTTTTGTGATCCCCTTGACATCCTGAATCGGAATTTTTTTTTTTTTATTTTTTTTTTAAAGCCGTCCGATTTTTCGGACGTTATGCACACAGGCTCCCAGAGAAAATAAATAATTACAATATAAGTATGAAGTAGGTATACCTACTTCGATTTTTATTTATATTTATTGCCAATATAGTTGTTTATTGTTTTATTGAGAAAAAAAAGCAAATGCTTGTAATAAGCGGCACAGGCATTTGTAGGTACAGCTGTACAATGTTAGTACCTACAGACATTGGAGAAAGAAGAAGAAGAAAACAAGTAAATAATTATTATCTTGTAGGTGTAGATGATTCCTTGATGTTGATATAACCAATCTATGTTGATGGTTGATGATACTCCATGAAGCATCTGGGGTGTAATCCCACCTGACACTTTGAGGAAATGAATTTTTCTTTTCCTGGGCACTGAGCACATCTTCTCTCAGTATCATTGCTCATAGGCAAGTGATTGATTCTATCATGTCTGATTCTCTCCGAAGGCCTTGCGATAGGTTTCCCCTGAGATGGGGCGTATCATACTTCTTTAGGAGAGAGATGGCCATGTTTCTTCTAAAATTTAGAAGAAATTTAGAAGATTCAGCTCTCCAGCACACTCATAATCAGAATTGTCACTGTCTTCATCAGTGTGGTTTTCATCATCATGGGGAGAATCACATACAGAAGTCTGTCCAGCCCATCATCATCAGCATCTTCCAACATGTAAAGGATCTCGTGGGTAGTCAACCTAGAAGAAAAGGAAACCAGTAGGAATTAAAAATAAATCGAGATTGAATGAAAAGTTATAATCTATAGAATTAGTACGGAGTAAAATAAAATAATTAGTACCTACCTATGGAGATACTGAGGAACATCAAGAATGCTCTCTGCATAGTGTCCGATATATCGGACACTAAAGTTTGGAGACCCGTAAAACTTGTAAACCAAGTAAACACTGTAGGGAGTTATTCTCATCTGTATAATAATATTGTTCTAAAACTAAAATCATACATTTTGTTAAAAAAATATTATTTTTAACTTGAAAAGTATAAAAAACTTACCCCCGAGTCGCATGAAATTGAAACCGGTCCGACATCCCTGCTGTTGACTTCTCGAATGATAATAAAATGTAAACAAAGTGACGATCAATGCATATCGGCTGATTCACAATAATGTTAGAAAACTGTTCATGCAATCTGCTTGTTGAAATAAATAGCAAGTATCTAGATATAGTCAATTTATTGAGCGTCCGATTAATCGGACGTTATGCAGTAATGGGTTAATATAACAATTCCCGTTGGATCACTGAAGTTAAGCAACGTCCACCGAGGTTGTTCATTGTTGGTATCCACGTGGGTTTCCGTCTTCGTGATGCTGATTTTTCCGGGCCAACTCAGGCTAGGTGAGGTCAATTTGAGTAGGTGGATTGCAAATTTCCAGCGAATGCAGCGAATGAAAACCCCCGTCTCGAATGACCAATATCTATTTAACGTCTTTTTAACAGATGTTAAAGAGACGTTTAAAAAAATACTAATTGCTAATTTATTTAAATAAATTAAATTCTTACCTGTACTGTCTATCTCGGCGAAATCATTTTTTCGACTAAAGCAAAAGCGATTTTTATGAACTACGTTCTTTAGCAAAAGAATTATTAATAATTAATTAGACTCACATTTTCATAAAAATATTAAAATTAAAACCCGTATGTTACGAACGTCGGCGAAAAAACGACACCATGGTCATTCAAGTTCGAATATTTCACACATACTAAAACGCGGGACGCCTTTGTCACTAAATGGTAAACATTTTTTTCGCATAATATCCATGCTATACAAATACACAATAAAGAGTATTATCAAATAATACTTCAGTTACCAAAAGCGACTCTGATGGGAAACTTTTGAAATGAATATTTTTGAGCTTTAACTCTGAAATGTCTGTATTGGGTCTGGTAAACTTGATGTTTTTTCTGCGAAACGTCTCTTTTAAATCTATTGGTCATTCGATACGGGGGATTTATCGTGACACCATTCATCAGACCTGAGCCCGTAATCGGTCTAAGTGCGACTGAGGTCAGAAACTTCATCGACCGGTGGGTAGTCAAGAGCCACCTACTTGTAGAACGGTTGAGGGCCGTCTCAGGACTGAGACACAGTAGGGCCATGCTACAGGGACTATCCAGGAACATTACGATCGAGATCCTGGCCCTCAGTTGAAAAACATCAGATTACCCACAGGCCTGATTACTGATCACTGTGGTCTAAGAAAAAATCATACATTCTAGGGGATTCCGTCATGACCAGATTATGTGTAGACTCTGTGAGAGGACGAGGAGACTGCTTCTCTCGTCATTTTGGACTGTCATTCCCTACTTGCGTGGAGACTGAGCATGGCACAGCTACAAACCAAGCTCGACATCCATGAAAAATACCTATCCAAAAGGCTGATCAAGTTTGCTAAGATCTATGTCCTTGACTAGGCAAACAAGCTACTTTCCAAGCACAAAAAGCCCAGCTGAGCCTTAGGTGCAGGGGCTTATGTAGCCCCAAACAGGAATTTAGCACACGAATGTACGAGAATACAGGGGATTTATTGGCCATTCTCTGATATCTTACAAACTAACTACCCAAATTGACCTCACCCAGCCTGGGTTGGAATGGGAAAAGCCAGCATAACTGGAGGTCAAACCTACGTAGCAAACGACTAAGTAAAACCTCGTTGGACGTTGTTTCGATATAGGGCCGCTTCTACCAAAATAGTCAACACGGTGTTTGCGAGTCAACCCGGTGTTCGCACAAAATTTGGCTTCTACCAAGTTTTGGTTCCTAAAAGACTCTAGACGAGTCTCGATGCCCAGAGCGCTTTTTTTGGAACATTTTTCAAAAAATCACAGATGTGTTCTAGATACGAACTAGTAATATATAAGAGAAGTAAAATAATATGACAAGAGATAAATATAAATTACTTCTGTATTAGGATATTTTGCTGTTTTTCGTGAGGACATTTTTGAAATTTCTCATGTAATTTATTTTTCATGGATTTTTATATTAAAGATGAAGTAGGTTAGGTTTACATTTTTTTTCAAAAATGTCGAACGTAGTATGGAGGAAAAAATTGGGCGACATAAAAAGATATCAAAACATGAAGAGGAATAATAGATTGCCTCAAACAACATATCCAAACCTGCAGGGAGGATATAAATGGCAGATTTTGCGATCAAATCATTGAAAAAACAATAGTATCGATATTACGAGTATTTTAACAAATTAAAGGGAAAAAAATTAAGTCCAATTGTTTACATAAAAATGAGATTTTAATGTAATTTTCTTTAAACATCCGTGAAAAATAAATTACAAGAGAAATTTTGAAACTACAAAATTCTATAGAAGTAATTTATTTTTATCTCTTGTCAATTTATTTTTATATCGCTACTTCGTATCTAGAATTATAGACAAATTTGTGATTTTGAAAAACCAAAAATACAAGGACGTTTACGATGTTGCCAAAGTAAATTTATCAATAACAACTCAACTCCGAGTTTTCCTGATCCATAATAGACGTAGCTCCACGATGAATAAACGGAAAAATGAAAATATCTGTAGGTACAGAATTAGAGAAAGAAGATCAAAAGTTGATGCGAGCGAAATACCTCAAAAAACGCTTTTTTGCTTAACAATTACCTACTTTATAAAAGAATTAAATCATTTGCCTTAATTCTTTTTACCGGGGTGAAATGACAAGTTATAAGAAATGTTCTCGGATTTTTTCCTAATTTTACCGCTGTAGAAAAAAGGAATAAATACGGGATTCCCCCACTCTTGGTCGACACGTTGATTTCAAAACCAGTGGTTTGGTTATATCTCAAAATCACTTATCGTATTTATTTTATGATCCAAACTGGCAAATAATCAAACATCTGAGTTTACTCTCGGGTAAGACCTGAAATAGCTGTCATCACGAGGGCGAGAAACCATGTTGTCAACCTCAAGGTTAAACGTTGCTGCACGTTGCTTCACTTCAGCGATCTCACGGGAACTGATATTTTCCACGTTCCATTGACACTGGCTACATAAACTATTTTTATTTAACAAATTTATATTAGACATCCTATTGGTAACTTTAAAAAAAAACTACCGTTATTTATGACGAGGATTCACTTACTATTGAAAGGTCATTATTATTTAACAAATTTATATTAGACATCCTATTGGTAACTTTAA
>JAAEEI010000376.1:19739-30488 GCA_012654025.1 Pachypsylla venusta
TATTCTCGGTCATTTTTCGTTATCTCCTTTAGTTTGCCCAGAAAAAAATTGCAAAAAGACCCGCTAAATAACGTCATTTTTGGCGGTAACTTGCTCCCACTTGAACTTTAAATTTCCTTTCTTATTACGCACCTACATACTAAAAGGAACCTTTGTGCCAAGTTTCAAGTCTCTACATTCAGCCATCGTGGAACTACGTTGATTATCAGTACGTCAGTATACCAACTGGGCTTTGCGTTTTATAAGTATAGATGTTAAATAAGTATTTTATACTCATAACATTAATGATTTTTGTACTTTAAAAACTATTTTCGGTATATATCCATTAGAAATTATTTGACGTGTACTGTACATGGTGAATCATTCCAAGTTATAAAGCCAAATATCTAGGAATCTGAAATAGATGGCGAAATAATGATATTAATAGGATCAAGTAATATAGGCGTGTTCCCAATAAAACATATAGTGTCATCTCTGTTTTCTACTACATATTAATTGCAGATTATTTTCCATTAAATTATACAGAAAATATGTTAAAATAAAATTAAGGTCGTAATTTGTTTATACCATATATCCTAAACTAGCTGTTTGGCCTATGCTTCGCTACGATTCTTATATTTCTATCTTTGTTTTTCAAGGACAATGGAAGTTTGGGGGGGGGGGGAGTATGGGTTTGTGTCCACCGTATATAGTGCTACCTTTAAAAACCAAGATTTAAACGTTTCACTAGGCGCCTTAGGCCCGATCCTACCACGACGTGTTTTCAGGTAGTTTCATCTGACACTGTGTCACTGTGTCAACCTGTGTTAATACAATACCCAGACCCGAGTGTTTCAAAACTCGGCTTTTGGTAGGACCGGACCTTAGGGGCACAGCCATTCTGAATTTTTAGTATTTGCTAAATTTTATTTTATCGGTTCCCGGTTTCGAACTCGTACCTTTGCAGGCTGGCCATACCATAAGCATTAAACAGCCACCTAAAACTTTCTCGCTTTGAGTTGATATGTTGTCGCGACACATTTTGTATTGTAACTGACAACCCCTCATACATAGGTATATACACACATATTTCTGATTTATATATTAAGATATTTCAAACTTAACAAAGATCTCCTGACGATGTATCTTTCTAATTTTTAACACGCACACATACAAAACTAGCTGTTTTCCCGTGCTTCCCTACGGTTACAAAATTCAACAACAATTTTGAGAACGCGAAATTAAATCTTCTCAATTTTAGATTTTTGGTGGAACCGACCCCAGAGTGAACACGGCTCCCACTTAGAAAATTCGATATTTTACTCAAAGATATTACTTTTTGCACTTCGGAACACCTTTGTATCAAAATTCAGCTTTCTCGCTCATCCCGAAGTGATATTTCTTAACTATGGGTTTNGTTTGGGCTGTGGTATTGTAACAGACAACCCCTCATACATAGGTACACACAAATTTCTGATTTATTCAATTTTTCGCTATCTGCTACCGTTTGGGCTGTGGTATTGTAACAGACAACCCCTCATACATAGGTACACACAAATTTCTGATTTATATATTAAGATATTTGAAACTTAACAAAAATCTCCTGACGATGTATCTTTCTAATTTTTAACGCGCACACATACAAAATGACCCGGAATTATGAGAGCTATTTGATTTGTCACACACGAAATTAGAATAACAGCGTCACGAGAAAGTATAAGAATGTTTGTTGACCGGGTGACATTGAATATTTGGTTTATTTAAAACACGGGAACGGCCATGCCTCTAAGGCGTCAAGCTATAGACCGTAGCGAAGCACGGGCGAAACAGCTAGTCTATAATAAAATGAAAGTTGACCTTGAACAAACCATGAAGGACAACCTTGACAGATATACCAAGGTCACGACAGTATTATCCTCCATATATAACGTGATATTTTAATCCGAGTAGATTCTTGGTAATCCCAACCGTTTGGAAGATATTTAATAGACTGTGTAAATGAAGTAAATATTCACTCAATATCGTTTCATCAAGTCTAATATGATCACGTATTTTTTTTTTTTTTTTTTTCAAAATCAGAAAATGCGTCTAATTGGCCCGATTTTTGAAGTTATACTTCTTTAGGTGCGTTATGAAAAAATGTTGAGAGTGAAATTTTATTTTTGCGAGAAGCGAAAGCGTCACGCTAATTCTGTGATGTATATGAAACTACTTATCCGATTCTGAAACTACTTATCCGATTGCAATAAAATTTGGCACAGTTGATGGATGCATTCCTGGGAAGATTTTTTTCTAGGTCCCATCCCTATAGTGTTAAGCTACACCGAGTAGGGACAAACAATGGATGGGTGACAGAAANCTGTGTCTTTTATCCGATTGAGTGGGGGGGGGGAGGCACGGGCCCCTAAATAATTCTCAATCCTGAGACTAAATAAAAAATACGTTAATAAAAAATTGTACAGAATTCTGTCATCCGTCCAGCTGGAAACCAGCTGGACCAAATAGGTTATGTACCGTGGCTGTTTCTCAGTCGTGAGGTTCAGGGGCGGATACATCAAGTCCAGTTGAGGGGGGGGGGATAAAGGCTTAAACTCTGAATATCACCAGTAAAATCAACTGAAGCGAGCACTTGAATTAGCTCAACAATCCCAGATTTCATCCAAATTGATGTACACTGAGAAGCAAAAGTGCCTCTCAGATCGGATTCTCTTTTTTTGGATTCTCGGTAGATACACTGAAGTGTAAAATATATATATGTGACCGGCAATGTATATAATGCCTAGTTATTCTATAGAATGTCTACAAAGAGTAGTCAATGTATAAAAAAAAGAAAGAATATTTTATACATTAACTAGGCATTCGGTATAATGACAAAGACCACTTTGGTCAAAGTATATTTATAAAGTTTTTCATGCAATACATGGCCGTAAAGAGGTTTCCTAACCTCTCCGTTCTACTCTCAAAGCCTATCTCTTTTTAAATTGGGATGAAGATCTAGGCTGAATAAGAAAGACAGCAATGCACTACACTAGTGAACCCACTGCTTTAGTACATAACATACATCAATATAAATATGTAGTTCGTGGAATCTATCTATAATTATAATAATAAAACTCAATGTAATTTTTAATAAAATTATGTATATAAGTTTAAGAATTTTTTGAGGGAGTAGGCGGGGACAATATTACATTTTAAGTAAATCTTTAGTGCAGTACAATAGACAAGTATTGCCATACAACCTCCTCCATTTACATCACTAGGGGTGCCGTCGTGAATGGGCATTATTTCCAAAGAAATTTCCAGGTCTACTTAGTGTTTCATTATTTTCATCCGTTCTCGAGAAAATGATAGTGACCCGTTGTAGGTATGGGACACCCTGTATACATTGAAGAATATCACATTAATTTATTATGGTCCCTATTTAAAATAAGATTATTTTTTAAACAGTTTGACGACCCCGTTTTTCATTTCAACTAATTACTGAAAGCTGACTCTCCTACGTGCTCGTAATCTTGATACACAATGCTCATTTTATCTAAAAATTCAAATTGTAGTATAGTATATTACAGTCTGTATTTTTNGACACCCTGCATACATTGAAGAATATCACATTAATTTATTATGGTCCCTATTTAAAATAAGATTATTTTTTAAACAGTTTGACGACCCCGTTTTTCATTTCAACTAATTACTGAAAGCTGACTCTCCTACGTGCTCATAATCTTGATACACAATGCTCATTTTATCTAAAAATTCAAATTGTAGTAAAATATATTACAGTCTGTATTTTTCCTTCCATTGAACAGGCTTTCAGTTAGGTTTTGCATCTTAAATATTAAAACCCAAGTTATATCGAATTAACGATGGAAATTTGTATTCTCTGTAGATATACTGAAGCTTTTACTATATGAATTGTAAAATAATTAATCATTTTCGAAAAACAAAATATTATGGGGAGGCCCCCAAAATGTTCAAAATCGAAAAGCCCTTAACAACAGACATCACATATCATAATTTTACGTTTCTGCAACAAACTGCTAAAAAGATAAAAATCATTTTCAAAAAACACAATNGCTCATAGTGCGACTACCGACGGGTTAATGAATCTTTTACTATGAATCGTGAAAGAATTAAGGATAAAAAATAGTATCCTCAATAGATATAAAGAATCTTTTACTATGAATTGTGAAAGAATCTATAGAGTTAATAACCCTTAGCGAAGGGGGCAGAATTTTGCTGCTATTTGAATTTGCATTAGTAACTTTTCTAGGTGCTTAATTGGAATAACGTCAATAGGTACTCTATATGAATTTGATATTCAAATAAAAAAAATACACATTTAAATAGATTACGCAGAAAAAAGCAATTCAGTTGACAGGTCAATGCACATAATGACTTTGCTGTCTTGGTGTGAATGAAATTTTTATCCAAAAAGATGTTTTAGAATTGTAATAGGTATTATTATATTGGATTATCTGAAGGAGAACCCTCACTGGACAAAATTTCAATTAATTGTAAGAAAAATCAACATTCGGGGCAGCCTGATGCTGCTCCGCGTGCGCTTCCCTAAAATGTAAGAGCACGTGTGATGGGATTTTAAAGAAAGAAAAATCTCCGTGTGCTCCCTTTGACAGACAAAATATTGAATTGGTAAACTTTTATCTGCCGTGCACTCATGGATATTACAAGTAATGGAATATTTCCAAAACCAAATAGTGTCAAATATTTTAGCGTTTGTATTATAAATAATTTAAAACGAATTGAAGCATTCCACTTTGTTTGTTCAGATAGTTGATACTGTTCGTTATTTTAACAAGCCCCTACAAAACGTTATATTCAATCGTCCTTCAAACAGAACAAATTTGTTCCATTTATTTAGACAGGGCATGACGAAATGTTTAAATGGTTTGAACTCGAAACTTACAAAATTGTTAAACTTCACAACACAAAATATCCAAATCTTGTTCAAATGTTATTTTGTACCTATCAATCCTATTTTTTTATTTTTTTTCCTTGGAATTGTTTGCAAAAATGTCTTTGAATTTAATACAACAAAATTGAAAAACAGGGTCCGGTGCATCTCCCAAAAAGTCAGGAAGATCAGCAAGTACTGATTCTACGGCATCTACCGAATCATCCAGTTCAGCGGTTAAAAATACAGGGGCTGTTTTTTCAACTGAGGAGCTAAAACGTCAATTTCTTGCAAAAACAGGAGCGAAAAATGAAGCTGAAACAACTAGTTCGCCAACTCGAACTTCATCTGATTCTAGAAGAGGTTCCATTTCAGCTTCAACAGCAAACAATACGCCAGCGCCGTCTTCAAGCGGAACTACAGCAAAACCTTTTCAGAGTCGTTTTTTAGGCGGAGGTAAATGCTTATTAATTTTAAGAAAATATAAACATGACATAATGGTTTTCTCCAGGCTCGGAAACAATTCAACAGCTTTCTCATATACATGTGTTCACTTTGTTAATAGAATATACTTCTGTATAACGCTTTTTTAATTTGCCCTACAAAAGGGCATATGAAAATAATATAATATAATTATGTTGATTTTTCAATTTTTCTGGATTTATATGGCGTTAGTGAGTTTTTACTACGCCGATAAAATTTTGCTTAAGCTTAGATTTTACACAAAATTTGTTCAGCGCCAGTGTTGACTAACAAGAAGTGATTGAAAACATCGCAGAGAATCAACGGAGGGTTTTCAAATAGGAAATATCATGCTCAGCATATTTCCGGGAGAATACCTGACGATACAGCACTATATGCCTCTAGGCAAAAAATAATTTTATTTGCTTTCTTTTATGAAAACTGCTTCATTAAAACGCTTGAATTAATTTTGTAGCATATTGGGTATATTTCCTTTTTACTTTCCTTATCCTATAAAAAAAGGAAAGTATTGTAATGGGCTGAAAATTTTCATGTTGAATTTTCAATGTCAAAAAAGGTTAAGTTTCCCAGAGCTCAAGTCTCAAGTTTTAGGTGGTAAGAGCAAGGAAATTTGGTATGCATGTCATTTTAATGGCAAGTGCGAACCACGAAATTGTCCAAAAAAACAAGAGCTCGAGCTTGAAATTTGGTGTCTATTTATATCAACTTTTTGTATGAAATGCGCCACGATACCTACGGTTGAAACCGGTTTTTACCTCTTTTGGACAATTTTTCCTCTTTTTGGAGACTTACAAAGAGACTGTTCTCGAACATATATTGTTAACAAACAGAAACTCGAGATTTGATCTGGGAACCTCAAAACTTGTTTTGGCATTGAAAACCTGGATTCGAAAAATGCAGTCCTTTACAATACGTTCTATTTTTTTATATCGATAAGGAAAGTCGTTTGATGTTCACAGCAGATTTTTTCAGGATTATACCTAACTACAAAAGATAAGTTTTCTGTTTTTTTCTTTTCTTCTTCTTTCACTTCTACTAATGCCTCAATTGAGCACAACATTTTAGAAACCTAAATAAATATTCCGAAATACATACTGGGTGTCAAAAGAATTTTTGCCTAATTTTAGATGGTTTCTGAAAATAAGCTTTTTAGTGGACTGTTATTTAATTTAAGTTTGTAAACATTGCTTATAATTTATATATATAAAAAAAAAAGATTCATTTTTTGAAATTTCTATTTGTAAGGTCTATTTACAACTGCTAATATGTTATAAATGAACGGACACTTCTTTCGTTCTAAGATAAATATTGAACAGGACGAAGGGACTAAAGAGTTTCTCTTTCATATTTATATATATTAAATAAGGCACCGTATATTATCTTAGAACGCTTAATATGAAGATTCATAATAAATAAGATCAGGTTTATACTTATAGAAATGGAACAGTAAGATTTTTTGGGCCTTTTATTTTAATTATGTACATTTGATTTCAGGTAATCGTCCTTCAACAACTACAGCTACTACACCAAAATCTTCTCCTCCTGTACCGAAAGAGGAGGAAGAGGAGGACGATGATGATGAAGACGAATCCGAAGAAGAAACAGAAACCAGTAGCGAAAGTGAAGAAACGGAAAGTGAAGAGGAAAGTACAGATAAAAAACCTACTCCAGGAGTAGACAAAACTGATATTGGACCTCTTTTAGCTAGATCTGCAAACGCCAGAGATAGTGCGCCACCATCATCAAGTTCAAACAATGTAAAAGAAGCATTCGCAGCTTCCAGGTTTGTCTTTATATCCACATCTCATACCTTGATAAATATCGTAAAACTCGTTTGCATTAAAATTCATTACTTTCTGGTTTATTGTATTCAATAATGAACCTTCGGAAACGGCAGAAAAAAAAAAAAATTACCCACATCCTTCAAGTTTCGATATTTTACATTTCAAGGTAGAAAGGTCTGCCACATTATCGTTTACTAATTTTGATGAAATTCGGCATGTAGATTCCCTTTGGGATTTGTATGGTCGCCTAAAATTTTCTTTTCACTTTTTGTGATATATAAAGTGTTCGGTACTAAGAAACTATATTTTCTATATAAATTAAATACTTATATCAAAATTTAATAGCGGTTGCCAAATTCGCCTTCATTATTGAATTTTAGGGTAAATCACTTTTATTACGGCACAAGGATATAATATGTTCCTTTTTCAATTCTCAAAATAAAATTATTTTTATTGTTATTTTCCAGATACAATAATTCATCAAATTCTAACGATAGCACATCCTATAAACCGTATGGGTCAAGAGATGAATCTTCCGGAACTGGCAGTAAGTACCTCTCCAATAGAAACCGAATACCTGACGATGATATACCAAATAGGTACAGTTCTGTTACTAGCCAGTCTACTACTGGCAGAACAAATAGACCCTCCTATGAAACCGAAAATTCCCAAGGTCGATACGGTACAAGCTCAGCTCGTTCGGGTGCTGGCAGTGTAACAGAAACACCTTCCTATACCAGCCGATTTCTGAATAAAAGTAAAAGTGCTGCTGCAGTATCACCAGAAGAGGAGAAAGACGAATCTTCACTGTATTCTAGTGGAAAGACACGATTTGCAGCTTTGAAAGATAGAAAAGCAAGACTTGCCCGAAGCAAAAGCTCACATACATTATCACTTGATGACGAAGAGTTTGATGACGGACCTAATTCACCTTATTCACCAGCTGCCTATTTAGCTTCTAAAGCAGCCGCTGCATCAAGTTCTGCTTCAGATTACCCCAGAACAGAGTTGGCCAGATCTCGATCGAGTCATGCATTGAAATCCCGTGAAAGTTCTCCCGACAGAGCCATAGGATTATCAAATTCTAGCACAGGTATTTGACTTTCAAACGTTGAAAGAGCAACAACACATTGGTGCTAGATGCAGAACACAGAGACCTCTTTCACGAAATATTCGAAGAGCAAATTTTTTATAGACATATCACAAAGAACAAACTTTTGAATAATCTTCATGAAGTACATAAATCAGAAATATGTTCACGTGGGAACGTACATAATGCAAGCTTACAAAATCTTCGTCAAACCCTGAACAAGGGAAACATAAAGCCATCTGACTGCTTATAACTTTACAAAACGCTTTAGTGCTTCAACTAAATTTGCTGGTCTAATCGTTTCTTTTCTATACGGATGTATAGAAACTTTCTGTCTAACTCTCCTTCATTTTCATTTATCATAACCCAACAATAAAATTTACAAGTACCTACTCAATGCATTTACCGGAAATGTGCTTCGTATTATTAATATTTGGAGGACCTTACTTAATAATAATTGGACTTACAATAAACTTCAATATGTTGAGAGTTTGATTTGAATTCAAATCCTGTCTACCTAAAGTAATCCTCTTTCGATAGTTTTACAACAAATTTCGAAGAAATTTTTAAACCAAATGAATGAGATAATACTTAGGCGTTTTGAAATTCTCAATGAATATTTCAATTAACTCTAGTAAGATTTCAAATGAAATTTCCCCCTTATTTATCATTGTGAATAAGAGATTTCTCTGCCATGAAGGGGTTCAATTGAATTGAACTCTTTCGTTCTATTGTGTTGTTGTTCTTTCTTTGGATTTGTCTAAATAATTTCTAACTGACTGGACACTGTGTTGTAACAAAGCATGTAGTTGATGTCACTGTCTGTAAACTTGCTGTGTTATTCTTTTGCCTTACTTTACCAAGCTTTTGAAATCTAGAATGAGTTTGGGAAACATTCTAAAGTATTTCTATTTTAAATCTGAAGATATTTGACTTAGAGTACTGTTATTTCTAGGTTTGAATAAACATTTAAATTGTCGTTTATTGGCAGAATTGATATTCATTTCATCTATTCTAAGCAATCATATTACTTTTGTTTTTTTGAGAGCTCAATTTTTGTATAAAAATAAATTCTTTCCCTACATCTAGATCATTTTTGGTTTTTGCCCTGCATGGGATTCAGAATTAACATAGTATTTATGTTTCATCAAACTACTACAATAAGGAATGCCATTATAAAAAGTCATCAAATAACTTCTTCCTTTAAATTAATTTTGTATAAATATTGAAAATGAAATCTTTTGTTTCTTTTGTAATCTCATTAATATTAAATAAATTTGTTTATAATTATTAGGTAAATATAAAAATATGGAAACAGAGGAAAAGATGGAAGCTCTTCTGGAACATCATCCACAACTCCAACGAGAAGACTAAGTTTACATTCAAGACATAATGGGGAAGAATCTGACGATGAGTCAAAAAACCTGTCAGGCTCCCCCTACGTCCCTACTCAAACTACAGCACAAGCAGCACAAACAGGTAAACAATTTTACCTAAATAATGTACAAAACGTCAAGATTCTTTCTTATAAAATCGAAGCTTTCCAACAACCTTTATCCCAAAGAAGCTATCCCTTAGCTGTCATTCTGAAATGATTATTTTATAAATTTTGATAACGTAAACCCGACTTCCCATTTACCATTTTATTATCACGTTACACGTTAGCCTATTTGAGTGCTCAGTAGAAAAATTTAGGCTTAACAAAAATAAGTCCACCATAATACTAATATTCTCCCTTTTGATCTGTTGATGCCTCCAAATGTTCGTCGTACCTTTTTGTTTGAAAGTAAAACAATCTAGGTACGTCAATTTTTTTATCTTATGATATTTATTGTTATTCTATCGAATTATTTGTATGTATATTTAAGCTCATAAATCTAAATGTTTGATAACACTCTTAATCGAGATCGCGCTACCCATACTCTTAATCGAGATTCATTTCATTTCATTTAAGTTCATAAACCTAAAGGTTTGTTAATACTCTTAATCGAGATCGTGCTACCCATTCATTTCATTTAAGTTCATAAACCTAAAGTTTTGGTAATACTCTTAATCGAGATCGTGTTACCCATTCGTTTCATTTCATTTAAGCTCATAAACCTAATGTTTTGGTAATACTCTTAATCAAAATCGTGTTACCCATTCATTTCATTTCATTTAAGCTCATAAACCTAATGTTTTGGTAATACTCTTAATCAAAATCGTGTTACCCATTCGTTTCATTTCATTTAAGCTCATAAACCTAATGTTTTGGTAATACTCTTTATCAAAATCGTGTTACCCATTCGTTTCATTTCATTTAAGCTCATAAACCTAATGTTTTGGTAATACTCTTAATCAAAATCGTGTTACCCATTCGTTTCATTTCATTTAAGCTCATAAACCNCTTAATCCAGATCGTGTTACCCATTCATTTCATTAGGATTAAAAGTTAGAGGAATGGGCAATTTGTAGGATAAACCAATACTTGATAAATATAGTGTTTTTTTTTTTTTTTTTTT
>JAAEEI010000378.1:10497-28716 GCA_012654025.1 Pachypsylla venusta
GGAAAGAATCAATTTCAGCTAAAAGTATCATTTTGCATTCCGTGAGTAAAATTGATGTAAACAAGCATTCAAAAAAGGCGTTGTAATTAGGGCGAAAGTGCACAAATCAAAGAGAACAATTTTTTTTTTTTTACAAAAATTGTAATTCGTTAATAATTAGACTAGGGTATCGACTTGTAAAGGTCGGGAGGAGCGGCAAAATTTGAATAGCCTACAGGCGACAAATGTGTAAATCCGCCACTGAAGTTACTAACAGTAAATAACCTCGTAACATACACACTGTGTGACCGAAACTTGGCCTGGCGTACTGCCTTGTGCCCACAAATAGCCTACAGGCGACAAATGTGTAAGTCCGTTACTGAAGTTACTGACAGTAAATAACCTCGTAACATACACACTGTGTGACCGAATCTTGGCCTGGCATACTGCCGTGTGCCCACAAATAGCCTACAGGCGACAAATGTGTAAATCCGCCACTGAAGTTACTGACAGTAAATAACCTCGTAACATACACACTGTGTGGCCGAAACTTGGCCTGGCGTACTGCCGTGTGCCCACAAATAGCCTACAGGCGACAAATGTGTAAATCCGCCACTGAAGTTACTGACAGTAAATAACCTCGTAACATACACACTATGTGGCCGAATCTTGGCCTGGCATACTGCCGTGTGCCCACAAATAGCCTACAGGCGACAAATGTGTAAATCCGTCACTGAAGTTACTGACAGTAAATAACCTCGTAACATACACACTGTGTGGCCGAAACTTGGCCTGGCATACTACCGTGTGCCCACAAATAGCCTACAGGCGACAAATGTTTAAATCCGCCACTGAAGTTACTGACAGTAAATAACCTCGTAACATACACTCTGTGTGGCCGAAACTTGGCCTGGCGTACTGCCGTGTGCCCACAAGTAGCCTACAGGCGACAAATGTATAAATCCGCCACTGAAGTTACTGACAGTAAATAACCTCGTAACATACACACTGTGTGACCGAAACTTGGCCTGGCGTACTGCCGTGTGCCCACAAATAGCCTACAGGCGACAAATGTGTAAATCCGCCACTGAAGTTACTGACAGTAAATAACCTCGTAACATACACACTATGTGGCCGAAAATTGGCCTGGCGTACTGCCGTGTGCCCACAAATAACCTACAGGCGACAAATGTGTAAATCCGCCACTGAAGTTACTGACAGTAAATAACCTCGTGGCCTATGTGGCCGAAAATTGGCCTGGCGTAGTGCCGTGTGCCCACATAGCACGTGTAGTCTATCTCCCAATGTTCATAATAATTATGATTACTCTATAATTACATTTACACGAGTCAAATTGAATGGTCTACAAAAAACCTGATATGCCAAGGTCATTCGAGTATCCTCGGGACAAGAAGATACCATTGTGCGAGCGAGATAGTTTCAAAAATAAATGGCCAGCTCAATAATAAAATAAATATGTGTATTTTGAATATACAAAGCGTTCGCAAAAAATGTAATCATTTTGACCACGTTTACTACAGCTCAAATAAGGGCCGTGAGGTTCCTCATCAAGGGCGTAGCCAGCATCTGGCCTAGGGGGGGGCAGCTGAGATTTTCATGTCGGGAGGTAGGGGTCGATAAAGTAAATCGGTACTTATTTAATAATAAACCCCCAGGGGTAACTGATGATTCAGTTATNTGGATTTGAACCCCTCTGGCTCCGCCCCTGATTATTTTTTTGAAAAAATAAAAACGGTAATATTCCTTATTTTATTCACACTTTTATTCTTCAGAAAAATATTTGTACCATTCCATTTAAATTTCCCGTGAAATCGACTCTTTGTGTCAATAAAAGCCACTTCCGGGATTCGAACCTAAAGACTAATATTGCCATCCGAATGGTCATGTGCCCTTTTCTATTCCTAGAAACAAACAGAATTAAAAAATTCCAAGTGGTTCCAAAGTTATGGGCACCGGGCTGGACTTCTGAGACATACAGTATAGTGTAATTAAATGATTCAGGATGTTTAATTGCTTTATTTATGGAAGCAAAACAGACCGGTGAGGTTTCCGAATTTTGATTGCTCGAGGACGCACGTAGAGCCTGCGTAGCTACTGTGGGCTGAATGATAGCCAGGAGGGGTTGCTAGCGGTTCAGTGAATACCTCACGCAATTTGGAATACAATTAAGAGATTGCTGGTTGTTGAATAATTTAGTGTCATCAGAAGTCATATAATTGTGAATCTTAAGCTCTAACTTTTCCATATTATGTTTTAACCCTAGCATTGCCAAGGGGGGGGGGGGGTAGGGTACAAAGTACCCGCGTTTTAGCAAAAAGCTTACAGTAATCAATTTATGATACCTATTTTAATGAGACCTTTAATAATTGTCACAAACAATATTTTCCATCATANATTGAATAGAGCTTGGCAATCCTAGGGTTGATCACGACTCTCGTGATCCTGTATTGCACATCATTTCCCCCTCCACCTTGCTCATTCACAATTATTCATAAGATAGCCTGGGGGCACATTTCGCATAACCTGTGTAAGTATTTGAGTCCCCTGTGTATAGGGGGACTCAAAAAGAATATACTTCCAAAGCACCCATATGCATGCCAGTCGTAAAAGGCGACTAAGGGCAGGGTCGGAAACGATATCCTTTTCGTTACCCATGCAGAAAGGAAGGAGAAGCTACTGCATTATCCGTAAGGATTCTTTAGTATCAACAACTCCATGAGTTGTTGCAAACCAGGCCCATGGCTGTTAACCCTCTCGCGCTTTTGCTACCAAAAGTTTTTGAATTATAGAGGAAGTGTACCAAAAGTGGAACGTACCTTTAAAGAAGGAGCGGGAGGGGAAATGATTTGTTTATTGTTGGAAATCTCATTTCTGAGTCGGTCACAGTTTCACTTGTAATAGTATTGATATCAGATTTGTTTTTTTTTATTATTGTGATTTTGAAAAGTTTTCAAGAATAGTATATTGGGATTTTCTCTGGTAAGTGTTTATAAGTAGAATATATACGTGTTAAAGTACATTGTTTTACTTCAATTTCTGATATTATTTTCTCTAAGCTTTTTAATTCAAAATGTCAGTGAAAAAAATTGTTTCGTCCACCAAAATTCCTAATGTGGACCCCTGAATTCCTAATGTGAATGTTCCGAATGGGGACCCCTGAATGTTTTTTTTTTTATATATATTTAATGAAGTGTAATCAAGAATACATTTGAAATAAGGTCCCACTTTCTTATTGCTCAAATATTTCACCACTCAATTGAAGAACATGGGGGGTCCAATTTAGGAAATTTAGGGGTCCAGATTAGGAGTCATATGGGGGTCCACTTTTAGAGAACTCTTTTTAAAACCTTAATTTTGAGATATTTAACAAAAAACATAAATATATTCATTTGCATTCCTTTTTTTTGCATATTTGTTTAGACTAAATCATTAAAAACATTATAATTCTTTGCTTTTGTGTTTTATTTCCAAGATTTATTAGGAGAATTCAAAACGGGGGTCCACTTTTGGTACACTTCCTCCATAGTTTTGCTTCTGTCCCCCCTTAGTAAGGGTAAAGAACCTTTTACACAATGCTCTAAAATCAACAAAAATACTAAGGGGGGACAGAAGGAAAATTAGATAATTCACCAACTTTTGGTAGCAAGTTTGCTACCACAGGCGCGAAAAGGTTAACATATTTTTTTTTTTTTTTTTAATTTGGCTTAACGTCTCTTTAACATTTATTGGTCATTCAAGACGAGGGTTTTACCCTCCATTCGCTGGAAACTTGCAAACCAGCTACCCACATTGACCTCACCCAGCCTGGGTTAGGCCGGAAAAAGCCAACGATACGTGGTGTTCCCAAGCGGTCACCCATCCAAGTACTGACCACGCCCGGACGTTGCTTAACTTCAGTGATCTGACGGGAACTGGTGTATTTAACGTGGTATGATCGTTGGCGAGGTTAACCTATGATGATGATGACACTCAAAAATTAATAAATTTAATAAAAATCTCAGATGGAGACATAAAAAAGAAAACAAGAATCTATTATTAGATAGATTGTTAAAGTAAATAGAGATATTGACATCTTTGAACACTCATTAAAAGAGTCAACAATATACAGTATGTCTAAGAAGTCCTGCCCGGTATCCATAACTTTTGAACCGCTTGGAATTTTTGAATTATCTTTGTTTCTAGGAATAGAAAAGGGCCCATGGCTATAAAATAATTAGGGGCGGAGTCAGAGGGGTTCAAATCGAAAACTTGTACACGCTGTATAACGTAAACCGAATTTAATGTTGATGTAGAAATTTGTAAAGAGTGGCTCAAAAAAGATTTTCCATCTATATAAGTGATAAAAATACCATCTTTTATGTTTTATCAGTGCCGGAGGTCGGGATTACCAAATCTCGTTTTTCTGCCAGGGGTTAAATTAACGTCTTTTAGAAAACGGCCATTTTGGGTTAGAAGGACTGAAGTTAGTATATGATTTAAGACTTAAAATGAGGAGTGGCCTCACTAAGGAAGCATTTTGGCCAAAAATAATGATTACTAACCCTCACACTACTTCACAAAAGGGCCGTATTAATGAGAAAATTTCAATAGAAAAACTGCATATTAAGAACACTTCAATTAATATGCAACATTTCTATTGAAATTTCCTCTTAAATACGGCCCTGTTGTGAATGAGTGTGAGGGTTAGTAATTATTATTTTTGGCCAAAATGATTCCTTTGTGAGGCCACTCCCCATTTTAAGTCTTAAATCATATTCTTACTTCAGACTTTCTAACCCAAAATGACCGTTATCTAAAAGACGTCATTTGAACCTTTGGTAGAAATACGAGATTTGCTTATCCCGACCTACGGCACTAATAAAACTTAAAAGTTGGTACTTTTATCACTTATGAAGATGAAAAACATTTTTTGAGCCACTCTTAATGAATTTCTACATCAAAATTAAATTCGGTTTTCGTTATACAGGGTGTAACAAGTTTTCTATTGGAACCCCTCTGGCTCCGCCCCTGATTATTTTTTTGAAAAAATAAAAATGGGATTATACCTTATTTTATTGGAACTGTTATTAAAAAAAAATATATTTGTACCATTCATTTAAATTTCCTGAGAAATCGAAACTTTGTGTCAAAAAAAAGCCACTTACATGATTCGAACCTGGATATTGATATCACCATTCGAATGGTCATGGGCCCTTTTCTATCCCTAGAAACAAACAGAATTCAAAAATTCCAAGCGGTTCAAAAGTTATGGGCACCGGGCAGGATTTCTGAGACATACTGTATAGGGTTCAATGAGACCTCATGTGAATGGTGACATATTAATTTATTATGAAGGTAAGTACTTGTAGTGATTAAACATAAACACGAATAATCATGGCCGAATCCAGGACAGGGGTTTAAGGGTTCAACCCCCCCCCCCCCCCCCCNGCAGAGGCGCTGGGAACAAGAATCCCGCGGTAGGTCGACGTTCGCTTTCTTTCCGAATATTTCGGCGAGATTGGGAGTGTCGATACGGCATGAGCGGGGGCTTGCAGCGGTTCTGACGTCGCATGGAGATTATCGTCCTGAAGAACTATTCTGGTTCGGGGATGATGATGAAAGAGAAAATGCGGCGCTCTGTCAGGAGTGCGGCAGTCTGGATGATGTGAGGCATCGAATATTCGACTGTCCGCTATATGAGGACGCCAGAATCGTCCTCAGGGAGGAATTCCTTAGATTGGACCCAGCCAACACCTGGCCGCCGGAGTTGGAGAAACTGGGACTTTCTACTGGGGTCCATACGACGCTGAGTAGGTTCGCTCTACCACTGTCCTGGGGAGTGTAGAAGTATGAAAGAGAGACTATAAGAGCGTAGCAAAGTGGTGGAGCTAGGTCAGTGCAAACTGGCCGAATCCGCCTGCTGAGCAAGTTTCCGTCCCATTGGGATGGATAGGGACACGTTGTGTCAACCCGCATGAGGGGTTTCGGAGGGCATCAGGCGCCCCCAGTGGGCCAAATGATGAACATTAGGAGTTGCAGGCTTAAGGCCCCCGAAATATGGGGCCAGGTACGGTCCGCAAGGATACAAGGCAACACCACTGTAAAATCGACACGCTTCAGTGTAACTGATGGTTCAATTCTTTAACTTCATATAATCCCTATAAGGTAAAACTCACTTAACCCTAGGATTGCCAAGCTCTATTCAGTTACGTGCATTATTGATTACTATAAGCTTTTTGCTAAAACGCGGGTACTTTGTACCCCACCCCATCCACTTGGCAATGCTAGGGTTAATTTCACTTTTCTCTACCAGCCGTAGGTACTCGACCAAAAGGCGAAAAGATAATCAATTTTTGTACTGGCTCCAAAAAGTGGACGGCGCCGGCGGAGCGTGGGAGTGGAGGGGGCCCCGTAGAAGGTTAATCCGGCCCTGTGGAATGTTAATATCATTACAGGTTGAATTTGACATTTGTTTCCAAGAACCACAAACCACAATAGTATTGAGATAAAAGGCGCGGTATTTGAATACATAATATCATGAGAATGATATGAGAATATCATGAGAGTGATATGAGAATATCATGAGAGTGATATGAGAATATCATAAAAATGATAAGAGAATATAATGAGAATGATATGAGAATATCATGAGAATGATAAGAGAATATCATGAGAATGATATGGGAATATCATGAGAATGATATGAGAATATCATGAGAATGATATGAGAATATCATGAGAATGATATGAGAATATCATGAGAATGATATGAGAATATCATGAAAATGATATGAGGATATCATGAGAATGATATGAGGATATTATGAAAATGATATGAGAATATCATGAGAATGATATGAGAATATCATGAGAATGATATGAGAATATCATGAGAATGATATGAGAATATCATGAGAATGATATCATGAGAATGATAAGAGGATATCATGAGAATGATATGAGAATATCATGAGAATGATATGAGAATAACATGAGAATGATATGAGAATATCATGAGAATGATATGAGAATATCATGAGAATGATATGAGAATATCATGAGAATGATATGAGAATATCATGAGAATGATAAGAGAATATCATGAGAATGATAAGAGAATATCATGAGAATGATATGAGAATATCATGAGAATGATATGAGAATATCATGAGAATGATATGAGGATATCATGAAAATGATATGAGAATGATATGAGAATATAATGAGAATGATAAGAGAATATCATGAGAATGATAAGAGGATATCATGAAAATGATATGAGAATATCATGAGAATGATATGAGGATATCATGAAAATGATATGAGAATATCATGAGAATGATAAAAGAATATAATGAGAATGATAAGAGGATATCATGAGAATGATAAGAGGATATCATGAGAATGATATGAGAATATCATGAGAATGATAAGAGAATATCAAGAGAATAGTTTCGAATTTAAAAAAAAAACTCTAAAACACATCTTTCTTTATTCCAAAGGATGAACTTTTCCCTGAGGTTTTAAAAATTTACAAACTTTTATCCGCCCATGGCATAAAACTAACATACATACCAAATTTCAAATCTCTAGCACTTGCCGTTCTTGAGATATCTTGTTCACAGTTAGTCAGGCAGACACACACGGACTAATGGCTGAAACTCGAGATTTACGCTCTGGGGACCACAAAAAGTGTTTTGGCATTGAAAACTCGACATCGTAAATTTCAGCCCATTACAATACTTTCCTTTTTATAGGATGAGGAAAGTAAAAATTGTAAAATATAGGTTTCTTCCACGAATAAGATAACAAGATTCAAAATTCATTACGAAAGGAGTGTATAAGATTTCAAAGTAGACTCCCCTGGAAACCTCGTCTGAAAGTGCCCAAAATGGAACCAGACAGATACTATTATTTTTCTTTTGAGCAACTAACCCAACTTAAAATATGATTAATTGAAAGTAGGAGGTTAATAGGTATTCACGATTAAATGGTTGGAAATACGACAAAACTAACTTTTAAATGTTTAATTCACAATTTTATTGCTTGAAAATCGACGAAACTTTGGAAAAAGTGCAAGAGTTTTTAGGGAGCGACTTTATGAGAAGAACAAATTTAATCGAGGCATGGCCGATCAAAACGTTTCCTAACCTCGGGGGGGGGGGGATTTTTTTCTTTTTTTCTCGTTTGATTTTTTAGTATCTTTTTCTCGTTATGACAGTACCCGAGTATAACAAATGGAATTATGAGTTCAGATTTCTTTAAAAAAGGATATCATAAAAAAAACAAAAAAATAATTTGTGAATTCTCATATTTCCTAGAATATTTTCTGATGAATATTGTGCTAGTTTAGAAGACGTTTTTTTTTCGATTTTTTTTTTCTTAATCTGAGTTTAGATTCCATTTTCCATGCTCAGGTACTCTTAAAATTAATTTAAATGTGTTTTCAAACCCGGAAAAATTAAAGAGAAATGTATTGAATCGCACATTTTTTGGACTTTTGGTAGTCTGCCATTTTGGTTCACGCTCTTTTTTCGAAGTTCTAATTTGACAATTGTGTCCAGCACTTTAATTGGAGCTTATTTCTAAAATTTTATCGTAATTGGCCATTTTCGTTTTATCACCATTTTCGTGGATCCCTCTTAACATGGGAATTGAATTTTTTGTTCGATTTTTCAAATTTTTTTTTTTTACACAAAATGTCTTAGAAAGAGACACTCTTTTCATAATTCAAATCACATTTGAGAACAGACAAAAAAATAGATCACTTTTCAGGTTTTCCCCCATTTCGCTTTTGTTTTTTTAAATTTTGATAGCATATTTGAAATCACCGCCATCAAGAACTAGGATTTAGTGTCGATCTTTTTTTTGTTCGGTCACACAGAACCCACTGAGCGACGTTGAAAGTTGTCCAAAAATCACATTCTCTACCCTGTAACTCGGCCAAGCTTCGTCTGGCTCACTAACGAATTTCGTAAAAAATGTTCCATTTGATCTCAGCTACCCACCATTCAGGGGTCCATAAATGGGACCCCTCACCCCTGTAGATCGGCTCCTTTTTTTTAAGATACCCTGTATACAAAGGAGAGAAAATTGTAGCCTATTGAATGGAGGTTACAAGGGCGTAGCCAGCATCTGGCCTAAGGGTGGGGGGGGCCAAACACCCTGTAGATCGGCTCCTTTTTTTAAGATACCCTGTATACAAAGGAGAGAAAATTATAGCCTATTGAATGGAGGTTACAAGGGCGTAGCCAGCATCTGGCCTAAGGGAGGGGGGGCAGCTCAGATTTTCATGTCGGGAGGGGGGGGGGGGNTCGTATTTCGGTACTTGATGACTTTTTTGCTTCCAAAAATCATTTTATCTAGTGTAAATTTAAGTTGCCCCTTCCGTGCTGCATACTCTCGAGAATTTCTAGGGGGGGCAGCTGCCCCCACCTGCCCCCTCCCCTTTCTACGCCCATGGAAGGTTACACGGAAAAAAGAGAAAAGAACAAAATAAAACATATTGATTAATTCAAATTCGAAATGACCAAAATCAAAAGAATGAACAAATTTTTCCGTCCTGTTTTTTTTTTTTTTTAAAAAAAAGGCTTACCTTTTTTTCAGGATTTTCATTCCCTCTCTAGAAAACTGACGCTTACTTTCCTTCCATATCTGTTGTTTGCTCTTGGTAAATCTCTAATACATTAAATTAGTTTGCTAATATATTACTATCAACTGTGAAGTTGTGTAGCATTGGTGGGAGATTGGAGAATGTATGAAATTTTTAAAAATAGTTGAAGTCCTTCAACTTCTCCAATTCTGATCATCAAGGAATTAAAAATAAAACTTAAACAAGCATAAAACAATATTTACATAAATATATTTTATGACAAGAACCTCGAAGTTCATTCACACAAAAATGATTTTATTGGTGTTTCATGTGTGGAGTTGTATTTTGCAGATCCGAGATCTATTTCCGATGCATTGCCAAAGAAAGTTGGTACGGCTTCCTTACCAATTAAAAGTTATTTCAATGAAAGGTTACTTTATCTCAAATATTTTGTGTCTTGTCGCACTTTGGCAATCACACTGGAATGTTGAACCTAGTAGTTTTGACTTCTATTTTCGATGCACTGCCAAGATAGTTGGTACGACTTCCTTGCAAATTAGAAGTTTTTTTCACTGAAAGCTAANCCAATTAAAAGTTATTTCACTGAAAGGTAACTCTATCTCAAACATTTTTTGTCTTGTCGCACTTTGGCAATCACACTGGAATGTTGAACCTAGTAGTTTTGAATTCTATTTCCGATGTACTTCCAAGATAGTTGGTACGACTTCCTTGCAAATTAGAAATTTTTTTCACTGAAAGCTAAATCTATCTCAAACATTTTGTGTCTCGTCGCATTTTGGCAATCACACTGGAATGTTGAAACTAGTAGTTTTGAATTCTATTTCCGATGTACTTCCAAGATAGTTGGTACGACTTCCTTGCAAATTAGAATTTTTTTTCACTGAAAGCTAAATCTATCTCAAACATTTTGTGTCTTGTCGCATTTTGGCAATCACACTGGAATGTTGAAACTAGTAGTTTTGAATTCTATTTCCGATGCACTGCCAAGATAATTGGTACGACTTCCTTACCAATTAAAAGTTATTTCACTGAAAGGTAACTCTATCTCAAACATTTTGTGTCTTGTCGCATTTTGGCAATCACACTGGAATGTTGAACCTAGTAGTTGGTACGACTTCCTTGCCAATTTAAAGTTGTTTCACTGAAAGGTAACTCTATTTCAAACATTTTGTGTCTTGTCGCACTTTGACAATCACACTGGAATGTTGAACCTAGTACTATTCAGTTCTATTTCCGATGCACTGCCAAGATAGCATAACATATTATTTACATAAATATATTTTATGACGAGAACCTCAAAGTCCATTCACACAAAGGTGACTTTAATGATTTTTTCATGTGTGGAGTTGAATTTCGAAGATGCGAGATCTATTTCCAGAATGGAAAGAGTTAGAAATGGAAATTTGTTGTTTATTCATATTAATTTCATACAAGAAATTGAAAAATACAACTCAAGTTGAAGTATAATTCTGCGGTGGGGTTTGACTTTGAAAACTCGACATCGAAAATTTCAGCCCATTACATCAAGGGCGTAGCCAGCATGTGGCCTAGGGGGGGGGCACTAGTGTAAATTTAAGTTGCCCCTTCCGTGCTGCATACTCTCGAGATTTTCTAGGGGGGGCAGCTGCCCCCCCTTCCTACGCCCATGCATTACATTACTTTCTTCTTCTATTTATAGATAAGGAAAGTCGTGTGATGTTCACACCAGATTTTTGCTGTGCAATCAGACTCTCCTTTTCCTCAAATTTAGAAATAGCAAGTCAAGTTTGGTCCATATTGTGAGAGACTGATAGGTTTGTGGGTTGATTGGGAGATGTTTGAGAGATGACTTAGAGATGTTAGTGAGAGGACCTTTGTCTACTGGATTCGGTGGATGGAAGTTTGATGTAACACTTGATCAGATCTTATAATTGTGGTGTAACAGGCGCTGGTGTTGGTCGTTCGGAGCTTGTGCACTTCCTATGTCTAAAACTGATCTGATCCCATCTTAGGAAATCTCCTAGGACTTTATACTGCTATCGACTTTCATCTCTGGCAATATGATTTCTCTTGTTTATTTTCCTTGCCATGTTCGAGATGACGTCGTACAGTGCTCTATATTAATTCGGCAGAGACTGGGTGTCTCTGCTTTACTAATACTGTGAGATCTAGTTTTGCTAAGGTTTATTAGGTTTGGGAGAGGGGGCCAAAACTTCCCTCTGACAATATTTCAAAGTGTTAGGTGAGACCTACACAATGATAATCGTAAAAGATGAGTAAATTGCATTAAATTGTATATAATGTTCTTTTAAAAAATTGATCTGATAAAATAACACGTTCGTTTCCACGTGAGACCACAATGATCTTAGAGAACCGTGATGGTTCTAAACAGGGCCGTACTTAAGATATTTTTTCGGGGGCAGAAGGGTGCGAAGCATTGACTGCCAAACCGGGACTAACACTAACACCTGAAAATGATTATCATGGAAGGTGATGTTGTTTTTGTTGTTGTTGCTGCTATTGTTGTTGATGATGTTGTTGCTGTTGTTGTTTTGTTGTTGTTTCTGCTGTTGTTGAAGTTGTTGTTGTTGATTTTGTTGATGTTGTTGCTGCTGTTGTTGTTGTTTATGTTGTTGCTGCTGTTGTTGTTTTTGTAGTTATTGAAATAGATCTGATAAAATAACACGTTCGTTTCCACGTGAGACCACAATGATTTTAGAGAACCGTGATGGTTCTAAACAGGGCCGTACCTAAGATACAAACACCTGAAAATGATTATCATGGAAGGTGATGTTGTTTTTGTTGTTGCTGATATTGTTGTTGATGATGTTGCTGTTGTTATAGTGGTTGATGTTGCTGTTTTGTTGTTGTTTCTGCTGTCGTTGTTGTTGTTACTGTTGTTGAAGTTGTTGTTGTTGTTTTTGTAGTTATTCATGTTTTTGTTGTTGTTGATGCTGCTGCTGTTTTTTTTAATATCGTCACGTGCAAAGTAGAGTATTTTCTTTAATAAAGAACGATTGAAATTTCGGGGATGTCTGGACCGTCCGACCCCCAACCCCTGTCTATGGCCTTGGTTCTAAATCCTATTTGCGGAAAATAAATGACACGCGTATGAATCCAAGGCTTAATCAACACACGAAATTGATTAAAAGAATAGAACAAATGTGGAAAAAACTCTACGATTCATGCGAATGATTAAACTTCAGTTGGCACGAGAAAATGTTCAGTGCCAAAAAAATAACGGTAAATTTAAATGGCACAATCCATTATCTTGTTACGTATACAATAAATAAGATACACACCCCTATCTACTGATCTCTTTACTCGTTGTATTTAACCTTACCTTCACAAGTGTCAAGAATAAATTATGCTGATGGGAATTTTTACTTGTAACGGGTTGACCACTTTTATATGAATATATTCAATAAGAATTCTTTTTTACTTCTTTTAAAAATTTACTTCTGCGACAAGTTACGTTATATAGCGTCGAATTTTGACGCGGGATCGGTGGCGCACTCAAGGCGATTTCCACAACAAGGAGAACGAATTCGCAAGATTCAAATTTCACAAAAATTCAATCCATTGTAAATTATTACGATCGATTCTCATTTCCACAACTAGAAGAACGAATTCGCAAGATTCAAATCTCACAAAAAATCAATCAATTGTAAATTATTGCAATCGATTCTCATTTCCACAACTAGAAGAACAAATTCGCCAGATTCAAATTTCACAAAAATTGAATCCAATGTAAATTATTACGATCGATTCTCATTTCCACAACTGGAGGAACAAATACGCAAGATTCAAATTTCACAAAAATTCAATCAATTGAAATTTATTACAATCGATTCTCATTTCCACAACTAGAAGAAATAATTCGCAAGATTCAAATCTCACAAAAAATCAATCAATTGTAAATAGTAAATTATTACAATCGATTCTCATTTTATCGAGAATAAAAACCGCCACCCTTTCCCATACACAAATTGTTGACCACCTTGAATTTCTTTAACAAAAATGAGAAAAAAGAAATGAAGAATTGAAATATTTGATGTGCTTCTGCTAGAGACGGTCTAGTGTCTAGTCAGTTGCAATTGATAAACACTCCAAATTGTCCTGAGACGCAATTCCAAAATATTACCAGGTCAGTTGTACGTGCTAGCAACATTAACCCTAGGATTGCCAAGCTCTATTCAATTACGTGTATTGCCAAGGGGGGTACAAAGTACCCGCAATCAAAATAAAGGATAAAATGATTTTTTTTATTACAATAAGTCGCTATTACTTTATTATAAACTAAATCAATTATTATCTTAGATAAAAATCAATCAATTGTATCAATCAATAAACTTAAATCCCAGGAATAAAATAATGTAAATGAAAATAAAAAAAAAATCGCTAGACCCTAGGAAATCTCTTCTGAACCAGAACTTTGTCCTTCCTGACATCCCACACAGATAAATGTCTTTTGACAGTATTTACACACACTTATTTCTTGCAGGTGATACATAATTAGACATTTTAGACAATTTAGACAATTTATGGTAGCTTCAGACAATCAATGTTTTGGTTACATGCATTGCCCGCAATACCCCCGTCCCAAAGTTTGGCTTCAATATCATCCCTTAGAAGGCTTAGAACATACATATTTTTATATACTATGATGGAAAATATTGTTTGTGACAATTATTAAAGGTCTCATTAAAATAAGTATCAAAATTTGATTACTATAAGCTTTTTGCTAAAACGCGGGTACTTTGTACCCCCCCCCCACCTTGGCAATGCTAGGGTTAAGTATGAACATTATAGTAGGAAAGTTTCTCTTGTTTGTTTGACCTAGGACGGAACTTTGAATGTCAACTCATTTAGCATTGAATCATTTGTATGAATATGAATGTCAAGATTAATCTGAATAGGTTTGCGTTCTATGAATTACCATGAATCTGACATCTCATTAGCGTTCACAAATATTTCAATTTATGGTCCTACCGTTTTATGTTTTTAGTAATTAATGCTATTGTTTTCTTTCCTAAGGCGTGCGTAATATGAATTTTAATTATTATTATTATTATTTAGTTTGTTTCAGGGGGTTAAAAACCGCTGACACATTACAAATTTGGTAACAAAAATACCCTCCCCCACCCTTATATTCAAATAAAATTATAAATATATATAAAAAAATCAAAATTGAAAATTAGATTTTTGAATACACTGCAAAATTAAAATGACCTGTAAAGAAAACTGAAATTGTTATTAGTAGATACCTGAAAAAGAGAGAGAAAAAAAATTAGTCGTTGAACTCCTGTAGGCTATANGTAATAATTGAGATTGTGAAAAGTTACTTGAGGGTAATACCTGAGCTGATTGTGTAAAATAATACAAAAGTCAACTCTAAAATAATGATTAGACATTCTATACATGGACTAGTCTTTCTGTACATGGGCTAGACATTTTTTACATTGACTAGTCATTCTATACATTGACTAGACATTCTATACATGGGCTAGATATTCTATACATTGACTAGTTATTCTATACATTGAATAGACATTCTGTACATTGTCTAGTCATTTTATACATTAACTAGACATTCTATACATTGACTATACATTCTATACATTACCTAGACATTCTATACATGAATTTTAATAGCAAAGGCGTAATCTCTATCAATTCAATTATTACTAGTCATTCTGTACATTGACTAGTCATTCTGTACATTGACTAGGCATTCTATACATTGACTAGTCACTCTATACATTGAATAGACATTCTATACATGTAAAATAACATTAGAGTCAAATCTACAATATTGATTAGACATTCTGTACATTGACTAACCATTCTGTACATTGACTAGACATTCTATACATTGACTAGACATTCTGTATATAGACTAGACATTCTGTATATAGACATTTTATACATTGACTAGACATTCTGTACATTGACTAGTCATTCTATATATTGACTATACATTGTCTAGACATTCTATACTTTCCGTGTCCATCAGGAAAAGTGATAGAGGGGGGGGTGTTAATAACCATATTATTCCACTCAGAAGACACTCTTTCATATTTATATCTCCTGTGGTTGGGAGCCGTAGTTCGTGGGGCTTTGCCAGCAGAGGGTGATTAATATTTGGAACATTATATTCATGCATGACCTTTATGAAGACACTCACACTGTCACTATTCAGAACTTCGCCACTGATTTGCCAAGAACAAACGATGGACATTCTGAAACTGATGGAGTGAAGTGTTTACAATAGCCGCTGTCACACGCACAAGAAATTTCAAATATAATCTTGAGCAATGTTCGTAAGTAATAATTGAGATTGTAAAAAGTTACTTGAGGGTAACACCTGAGCTGATAATAGTGTAAAATAACACAAAAGTCAACTCTACAATATTGTTTAGACATTCTCCACATTGACTAGTCATTCTGTACATAGACTAGACATTCTATAGATTGACTAGTCATTCTGTACATTGACTAGAAATTCTATACAAATACTAGACCTTCTGTACATTGACTAGACATTCTATACATTGACTAGTCATTCTATACATTTACTAGACATTCTGTATATTGACTAGACATTCTATACATTGACTACTCATTTTCTACATTAACTAGGCATTATATACATTGACTACTCATTCTCTACATTAACTAGGCATTATATACATTGACTAGACATTTTATACATTGACTAGACATTCCATACATTGACTAGTCATTCTATACATTGACTAGACATTCTATACATTGACTACTCAGTCTATACATTAACTAGGCATTATATACAGTGACTAGACATTCTATACATTGACTACTCATTCTATATATTAACTAGGCATTATATACATTGACTAGACATTATATACATTGACTAGTCATTCTATACATTGACTAGACATTCTATACATTGACTACACATTCTATATATTAACTAGGCATTATATACATTGACTAGACATTCTGTACATTGACTACTCATTCTATACATGAACAAGGCATTATATACATTGACTAGACATTCTATACATTGACTACACATTCTGTACATTGACTAGACATTCTATACAGTGACTAGACATTCTATATATTGACTACTCATTCTTTACATTAACTAGGCATTATATACATTGACTTAGACATTTTATACATTAACTAGACATTCTATACTTTCCCTGTCCATCAGGAAAGGTGATAGGTGGAAGGGTTAGCAATCTCCTGTGGTTGGGAGCCGTAGTTCGTGGGGCTTTGCCAGCAGAGGGTGATTAATATTTGGAACATTCATAACTTCGCCACTGATTTGCCAAGAACAAACGATGGACATTCTGAAATTGATGGAGTGAAGAGTTTACAATAGCCGCTGTCACACGCACAAGAAATTTCAAATATAATCTTGAGCAATGTTCAGCAACTCTCATAAATCTTCAGCACATTATGTTGTACGTAGAATCAGTCTTGCATAACAATAATACTTATTTTATTTATTCACAAATCTCGGGGTTATACAAGAAAATTGAAGGATTATTAAAAGCAATTCAATTCGCTAACTACATCAAGATGATCAGGTGTTCACGTTAGTGTTGTAGTCATTTATAGAAAAAAATATCTTAATCAAATTTTAAAAAAATCATTTTCAAAAAACAAAATATTGGGCCTCCACCCGCCCTAGGAGGGCAGGGCCCCCAAAATTTTCAAAATCAAAAACACTTAACACCAGCTACAGCATATCAAAATTTTACGTTTCTACAACAAACCGCTAAAAAGATAAAAATCAGTTTCAAAAAACACAATATTGCCTCTCCCGCTGAGCCCCTCCCCCCCCCGGGGAGCTCAGCGCCCCCAAAATCTAAAAAGCAAATATTCTTTATGTCCTATACATGTATACGAAATTTCGTCAAAATAGAATGAAAATTGTGGCTTGTATCGCGTAACAAACAAACAAACATACATACACATATACAAGTGCATTTCGGGATGTATACCGGGGTCAAAAGTGGAGTTCACTAACTTTCACAATTAGGTCAAATAAAATATCTGACATAACAAACGAACATGCGTTCATTCTTTCCTTCTTTGAATGTTATTGATAGGCATTAGACCCCTATAATTTGTATTGTCTGCCAAATGTTGTTTAATAAACATAGGTCCGAAAATGTTAGAATATTCTGTGGCATGCGTAATCAAATGGAGATATAATTTTGTTAAATTGGGATACTATGTCAAGTAAAACCATAATTAGGTAGGTAATATATAATACTATATCTTCACTTGACTGTAAAATTAATAGGTCTTCATTCAACCAAGCTCTGATGCTCAGGAGAGCACGAAACTAGTCAGCTTTAATCAACATATTTATCTAGGCGCACGGCAGTGCGCCAGGCCAAGTTCCGGCCTGACGCACGCAGTGTGTATATTTACACGAAGGACTTCGTACTGTTTTCGCTACCCTCCTAACTTTGCCCCTGATAATGATTATAACTTGAAATTTGGAATATAACATAAGGACCACTATGAAATGTCACATAGGAAATTTGAAAGCCTTAAGATAAAAAGTTCAAAAGATACAGGGGTACAAAAAGTCCTAATTTTACTACTCATTCATTCACTCACTCACTCACTCATCA